>WOXC01008765.1:0-37347 GCA_011680675.1 Gymnobelideus leadbeateri | reverse complement strand
AGGCAAGAGAAAAGTGTTATAATGGAGGGGAAGAACAGGAAGGCAAAAGGGAATGGGTCAACCTTATTCTCATTGAATTTGGCTTAAGGAGGGAATTACATACACACTTAATTGGGTATCTACAGGAAAGTAGGGGACAGGGAATAAGAGTGGGGGTAATAAAAGGGAGAGCAGAATAGGGTGGAGGGTAGTTAGAAGCACACACTTTTGAAAAGGGACAGGGTCAAAGTAGAAAATAGAATGTTTGGGGGTGGGATAGGATGGAGTAAAATATAGTTAGTTTTCCACAATATATATACTATGGAAACGTTTTGCATAACTACACATGTACAACCTATATTGAATCACTTATCTTCCCAGTAGGAGTAGGTGATGAGGGAAGAAGGGAAAGAATCTGGAAATCAAAGTTTTAAAAACAAATATTTAAAAAAATTGCTGTTGTTGTTGTTTACATGCAACTGGGAAATAAGATATATAGGCACTGGGTATAGAAATCCATCTTGCCCTACTGTCAGAAAGGGGATGGGGGAGGATGTAAAAAAGAGCAGACTGGGGCAAGGAGTAATCAGTAGCACTGTGTTTTTGGGGTGGGGTGGGGACGGGAAAGATGGGGAGAAAATTTGTAACTCAAAGTTTTGTGGAAATGAATGTTGCAAACTAAAAATAAACAAATTAAAAAAATTTTTAAATGAGGAAGTTGAAATACCTAAGGTTATTTACAGCCTTAGATTGATGAACCTATGAAAAAGAACAATTCCTTTTCTAGGAGGGGGTAGGACTGTCTTCTTTAGTTACCTGTTGATTATTCCTACATATGTAGTCATGTACCCCTACCTTTTATTGCAAGGTATACAATTTATTCATTCAACAAAGAATTTTTGAGTTCTAGAGTCCACTCTCTCTGAATACCTCCATTTTGTCATACTATATGGAAATATTTGGAGATTTGTGTTTAAGACAACAGTCTCTGCCAGCATTCATGCCTCTTGGAAGCCTTATGCATTATTAGTAGATAGTATATTGTGAAATAGGGAATGGAGTGCAGGAATGAAATAACCTGGCATGACTCAGCAGTACATTTAGGGTGCAATTATTAATTGGAGACAAGTTGAAGTTTTATTTTTTTTATTCAAAGGCTTAATTGTGGCACTTTTACGATGGTGTAGCTCGATGCCAATATGGACTCTTAAAATACCCTTGTTTTTAAGTCAGCAACCACTAGATGGCATAAAGTGTTCACCTATTCTGAGCCAGTCTAGTGGACACAGTGTTAGGGTGACAACATATGTAGGTCACTTCTGAACATATTATGAGCTAATTAGATAAAAATTGTGGCAAAATGGCAGGAGCAGAAATGAGAGCGGACACTATAGAAATGTAAACCAACTCAGTTATAAATAATATTACAGAATTATTGTCCTAATGGTATAAACATTTAATTAGATTAGGAAGTTTTCTTCCAAATCCCAGTGTTAATATATTCATTTGTTGCTGTCATCATGATCTATTGGCTGATGAACTTCACTGAAAGAAAGTCCAATGTCATTGCCTGTCTTAGCCTAGTACTTAGAGCCCTCTGCACCTTGGCTCATTCCTCTAAATGTCTGGAAATGAAACACAGATGTTTCACATTACTCCCTTTCATTCATTCTACTTTCCAGTCAAACTGGCTTACTAGTTTTCCTCTGAGCTTTACATGATCACCTTCTGCCTCCATGCCTTTTGCACAGGATAGGCTGTCTCCAGTGTCCCTTGCTCCTAACACAAGGATCTCCTGCTCCTTCCTCTCCTTGAAACTCATTTGCATTTGCTTGTCTGGGTACATGTATTGCCCTGGTAGAATGCAAGCAGTGTCCCTTATGTGTGTGTGTGTTTGTGTGTGTGTGTGTGTGCATCTAAACCTTAGCATAGCTCCTTGTACATGGTAGTTGCTTAATATGCATTTACTGAATTGTTGAATTGATCAGATATAAAGCAGATCATGGAATTTAGAGCTGGAAGGTACTTCAGAGAGCAATGAGGCTAAAGGTTAAACTAGTTTTACAGAACAAATCCTTTTATTAAGGTGATTTGTTCTGTGAAGTTTGGATTCAGTCAAAGGGCAGTACTTGAGGACCTAGAGGACCACATGTGGACTCAAGCCCACAGGTTCCCCACCTGTGGGCTAAACCATTCATATTAGAAATGAGAAAACTAAAGCTCAGAGAAGACTTAAATAAGGTCATGCAGATGTAATTTATTTAGTGACAAATAAGATATTATACAGATTATCTAAATTATAGACTTGATATGTAGGTGGCATGAATATGATCTGAGGTCTAGCCTGCCTCTGCAGGGAGGAGAAAAGCCAAGGCACATTCTTGCATTCTAGCTGTAAGGGAGGACTAGGCAAAGTCCCATATAGCCAATGTTAGGTAATGTCTCCTCCAGTCTCCAAGAAGCGTAACAGGTTAGAATTATATCTCTATGCCATCCCTCAGATACCTCTGGTCTAGGGATCTGAATCAGGATTCAGAAAGAAAGACCCTTACCTTGTCACTCTCAAAGGGGAAGGCAGTCCTTAACATACACTTGCTAGCTTAGCTCCTTTCTACCAAAATGCTGGTTATAAGACCATTACAAATAGCAAAAAGTGAGCAAACCCATTTATCCAAACAAACAGCAAACCGAAATTAGAGAAGTTATACAGATTACATTATACCAAAGAATTATTGTTTGTCCTTCATGCTCGAAGAGGACCAAAATAACATCACAATGTCAGGGTCAATGCACAGTGTATCTATCTGTGGCTGATCATACCAGTATGAACTCAGAAGGCTCTACCACAGATCAGGCACAAATAATCCATAGGACCATTTGTGAGGGAGATGTCTCTGAATTCACACATTGCATGTTTCTTTTGAGCTCCTGCCATTCTGCTTTGCTCCTAGAGCACAGCTCTCTCTTTGATGTGGGCATGCCATGCTGTGCCAGTGTCTCCCATGTCTTGCAATCAATGCCAAAGTTCTTTAGAGAGACCCTGAAAGTGTCCTTGTGTTACTTCTTCTGACCATCATGTGAGGTTTTGCCATATGTAGGTTCTCCATAAAGTAGTCTTTTAGGCAAATGTATGTATAGCATTTGAACAACATGACCAACCCATCCCAATTGTGCTCTCTGCAGTAGAGTTGAATGCTTGGCAGTTCAGCTCGATAAAGGACCTCAGTGTCCAGTACCTTATCCTTCCAGGTGATCTTTAGAATCTTCCTAAGACACTTCAAATGGAAGTGATTCATTTTCCTGGCATGGTGCTGCTAGACTGTTCAGGTTTCATAGGCATACAACAATGAGATAAGCACAATGGCTCTGTAGACTGAAACAGCTGAACCGCAGCATCAGTAGGCAAGCTGATACCTTTTCTTTCCCACAGCCTCTTTTGGAGCCTCCTAAACACAGAGCCAGCTCTAGCAATGCATGTGTCAACCTCATCATCTACAGGTATCTCCCTGGAAAGTTTACTGCCAAGGTAAGTGACTATCCACAGCAGGAGAGAAAGAACAATGTTACCCAGGAGAGGTTCATTTTAGCAGCCTCTAGAATTTCAAACAAGTCCAGAAAGGTGATGGGTCAGTTTCCCATGACTACTGTCTTTTTTCCTCTCTCCCTGTATTGTTTTTCTCTATATGCTTCTCTAGAAAAGTCTAGAACCAATTCATTAAGTTCCTTATGTGTAGGACTGCAGGAATGCAGGACTGTGCCCAAGATTCTCTCTGCTAATCAATGAATTGTTTTCTCCTCTACATACACAACAGGATGCAAAGCCTTTCAAACTTGGATGGAAACTGGATTATATAGGTAATAAGTAGCTTCTGAAAGACTCAAATTCAGGCCCTCTGATTATAAAATTCAGTTACCTCCAATAAAGGAAAATCTTAGGACAAAATATTTAGAACTAGAAGGGCAAGGGAGACAAGCTCACGGCACAGTGGTGAGGGCACTGTGGAAAGCAGTAAGTAGATTTATGTTCAACTTTGTAGATGGCATGCAGAAGCAGCTGAAGGTGTGGGACATGCTAACTCCCTGAGGCTGAAAAGGCTGACTAGCTGGTGGGCTTCCCTATTGGTGGTTGAGAATTGGAGCTTGTCACAGACAGAGCAAGGGATGTTATGGCCCTATTGAGAAAAGGTGTAACCTGAAAATTTCACATTCTCTGTGGTGCCCCCACCTTCTCAGGGAGATAGGTTATCAAAGTGGCTACCAGGGCTGTCATAGCCCTTTGTTTGGGGCACTAAACCAGGATGCCATCCATGGAGTGCTACTTTCACAGTCTTCGAGCCTAAAAAGTTCCAAGTTCAGCTGGTCCAATCTATGGGCAATTGAGGGGCTATTCAAGTATTCCACAGGGAGGTGGATGAAAGTATATTGAGCGCCTTCAAAAGTAAGAGTGAACTGTGGCTGGCTGGCGTCAGTAATAGTGACAGATTAAACATATTGTTGAGGTCTATAACAGCATAGCAATCATACCCTGATAGGGGCTGGATGTTTGCTATAAGAGTGATCGTGTTTGAGGGCCGGCTAGGTGGCGCAGTGAATAGAGCGCCGGCCCTGGAATCAGAAGGACCTGAGTTCGGAGCCGGCCTCCGACACTTATTCTGCACAAACAAAAACCTAGCCGTGTAACCTTGGGCAAGTTACTTAACCCCAATTGCCCTAAAGGGGCGGCTAGGTGGCACAGTGAGTAAGAGCGTCGGCCTCGGAGTTTGGATGACCCGAGATCAGATCCGGCCTCAGAAAATGAGCACCCATGCATAAATCAAATGACTAGCCGTGTAACCTTGAGCAAGTTACTTAACCCCAATTGCTTATAAAAAAAAAAAAATTAAAAAAAAAAAGAGTGATCGTGTTTGGGAAGAGGCTGTTATAGAAAGGAACTGCAGAGTTCAATAACCAGTATTTGATAGTGAGTGAGACTCATGTCTGCTGGCTTTAAGGATAGACCAAATTGTAAGGGTGATGGTATGTACCAGCCCATTTGAGTCTAGAAAGTGCAATTGTCCCCTGGAGGCCCCTATGTCAGGGGATTCCCTGATCTCTACAGACACATTTTTATAGTTTAGGGTTGTAGGGGCTTAGACACATCCTCCTCCAATAGCTGGCAGAGAAAGCTCTGGGGCTTACCTGAAATGAGCCAGTTGGGTGTTCCTTTTTCATGAAGGTGCAGTAAAGCTATGATTCCTCATCCTGATTCTTCGGTGAGTTTTTGCCTGGACTCTGAACAGGTTGGTTATGGGGGTCCCAGGTCTGATTATGCCTGTAGAGGGAACACGAATAATCACAAAGGTCTGGATACCTTGTCAGGTAAGTACTTTGCATGCTGTGTCCCTCTCACTTTCAATGAGTTCTAGGTAGTTTAATAGGTACTGGTCAGTCTCAGTCTGGGTCATCATAGGGAGGAGGGCTAACTGATATTTCTCTGAGGCCCCTTGGAGGAAAAATGTCCTGGCATCATCATCCAGAACATCTTCCTTTGGGTCTTGCCAGCACTCCTCCAAATGGGGCTGGCTGGTTTCATGATAGCTCCATAACATCAACCCCATTCCCTGAGCCAGAGTATGCCCTTCATTGAGGTAGTCCAAGAAGTTTGTGCATGAACAGAGATGGACAATAGGATTGGGGGGGCATAGACACCATACCCAAAATACTCGTTAAAGAAGAGAAAGGGTAGAATTTTCTCCACTTGGTGCCAGGTAGATATGGGTAAGGAGGTCTAGGGGATTTTTTTTTTCCATTTTATTTTTTATTTTATTTTTTCTTTTTTTTTCTTTTTTGTTTTTTTTTTTTTATTAACTTCTGTTTTACATCATTCATTTCCACCAGATTTTGAGTTACAATTATTCCCCCCCCCCCCTGTTTTTCCCCTGCCCACTCTCCCAGATTAGCAGTCCCACAAGATATTGCTTTCTCCAATCTGCTCTCTCCCATATCTTCTCCCACACCCCCTTCGACTTTTCCATTAGAGGAAGGTGAATCTCTGTGTTCCAATGCCTGCACATTTTATCTCCCAACCACAAGCAAAAGAGTATTAATAATAGTATTTATATATGTTTGAAACATTTAATTTTAAGACGTCGAATTTCAGATCCATTCCCTTCCTCCCTTGTCACCCATTCCCTCTGGGAAGAAAATTATTCAGTATATGTTGTGCATGTCTAGCTATGCAAAACATTACCATAGTAGATACATTGTACAAGGCTGCTTATAATTCCCTCCCACTCATCCTACCCCCCACCTGGTCCATTCCCTACTTGATCCTGTCCCTCTTCTATAGTGGGTACTTCCAACCTCCCCTCACCTCAAGGATGCCCTCCCATCCATCATCCCTCTTCTCATGCCCCTTCCCCCTATTCTGCTGCAGGTTAAGATATCCCATTTAGTATGTATGTCATTCTCTCCCTGAATCAAATTCAATGAGAATGTGGTTTTGCCTTTTTGCCTTCCTATTCTTTTTTTTTTTATGTATTCATATGACCACACCCCCTTCTTCCATTATTTTCATAGTGAGAAAGATATCATCAGTCACAGATATTACTTTTCCATATAGGAATGTAAATAGTTCAACTTTGATAAGTTCCTTTTGATTTCTTTTCCCTGATTACCTTCTCAGGCATCTCTTCCTTCTTGTCTCTGGATGTCAAATTTTCTATTCAATTCTGGTTTTTTCCTCAAGAATGTTTGAAAGTCCTCTATTCCACTGAATGACCATATTTTCCCCTGAAACAAAATACTCAGCTTTGCTGGGTAGGTGACCCTTGGGTTCATTCCCAGCTCTTTTGCCCTCTGGAATATCATATTCCATGCCCTTCGATCCCTCAGTGTAGAAGCTGCCAGGTCCTGGCTATTCTGATTGTGTTTCCACAATATTGAAATTGTTTCTTCCTGGCTGCTTGTAGTATTTTCTCCTTGATCTGGGGATTCTGGAACCTGGCTATAATATTCCTGGGAGTTTTCTTTTGGGATCTTTTTCAGGAGGTGATCGGTGGATTCTTTCAACCTCTATTTTGCCCTCTGGATCTAAAACATCAGGGCAGTTTTCCTTGAGAATTTCTTGAAGGGTGATTTCTAGGTTCTTCCTTGATCATGGCTTTCAGGTAGTCCAATAATTTTTAAATTGTCTCTCCTGGATCTATTCTCCAGGTCAGTGGTTTTTCCCATGAGATATTTCACATTGCCTTCTAATCTTTCATTTGTTTGGATCTGCTTAACAGCATCTTGATTTCTCAAAGTCACTAGCTTCCATTTGCTCCAGTCTAACTCTGAAGGAATGAATCTCCTCAGTGAACTTTTGAGATTCTTTTTCCATCTGGCAAATTCGACTTTTTAAGGCATTCTTCTCCTCATTGCCCTTTTGGGCCTCCTTTGCCATTTGAGCTAGTCTATTTTTTAAGGTGTTGTTTTCCTCAGTCAGGCTGTTGACCCTCATTTCATGCTTTTCCTGCATCCTTCTCATTTCTCTTTCCAATTTTTTCTCCACTTCTCTTATTTGATTTTTAAAGTCCTTCTTAAGGTCCTCTATGGCCTGCAACCCGCTCATGTTTTCCCTGGGGCTTTTGGAGCAGGACTTCTGACCTCACAGTCCTTTTCCTGCTCTATGCCCCCAAAATAGGAGTCTAGGGTTGCATTTTTCTGTTTCCTTTGCCTTGGCATGTTGCCACTTAATTACTTGACTTTTGGGCTTGTTGCCACACTATGGCTTTAAGGCCAGATAGAGGAATTTTCGCCCCGAACGTGTGGGGGGCAACTTCCGTTTCTGGCAAGCTGTAAACCTACCCACAACTTCCACCCTAGATCACAATCCAGATCCAGGGAGGTTAAAGCAAGAGCGATTACCCCCCAAGACTGATCGCTGGATCTCCCCACGATTTGTAGGCTGGGAGCCTGAGCTGCCTCTGAAAACTACAAAATGGCGTGTCTCCTCAGCGGCTTCTAGCCCCCAGGGGAGGGAGCTGACGCATTCCCCAAATACAGGTCCCAAAGTCCATAGGACACTAACCTCTTACTTTGTCCTAGGCATGTCTATGTTGATAATTCTGGTGACGCCACAGCTCCTGGTGTTCTAGGGTTCCTCCAGCGGGCTGCAGGCCCTGCCACCCTGGGGCTAAAACCTCGCCTCACGCGGACCTGGGCTCGGCTCGGCTCGGCTCCTGCGCTCTGCGCTCTGCGCGCTGCCGGCTCCCAGACCGCTGCGCTGGTCCTTCCTGCAGGGCTGCTGGGCTGTCCTCAGCGGGAGGTTAGCTTCTCTCTGTCGTTCTGTGGGTGCTGGGGCTCCAGAAGTTGTTCAGAGTCCTTTTTTACATAGTTTGTGGGGAATCTGGGGGCAGAGAGGCTTGGACGAGCTGTTTCTACTCCGCCATCTTGGCTCCGCCCCCGGTCTAGGGGATTTTTAAAGAAAGCTATTCCTCTAGTGCCCTGACAGATGTCAGTCAATTTCCCAAGTTCCCTTGGGCTAAGAGGAAGCTCTTCCCTGCTAAGAAACAAATGATATAAGGAAGGAGTGTCTTTTTCTCCTGGCTATTGCTGGAGGTCTTTTAAAAAGGTGCAAAATTCTGTCCATGTCATGGGTTAGACCTCATCAGGAATTTCAGCAACTGGGAAAAGGGATGGATTAGAAGGACCATCTGTGAGCCCTCCCCACTCATTGCATTTTACTGTTCCTCTGGTGACCACTTGGGAAGGCTGTTGCATCTCAATCATGGGCAGGGACATTTCCTCTCTGGGGAGGGGGATGGACTCTTTCATCTTACTCTAGCACACATCTTCAGGACTGGGGTTAGGGGTGAGACCCTGGTTCTTCATAAGGGATGGTGGGGGGTTACTCCCTAGCATTTGAGGCAGAAATATGGACTTCTGGTGTTCTTGTTAAGTAACTGTTTAAAGGAAGGGCCGGCAAGCATCCTGGGTGCTGGTGTCATTGGACAGGTGCCTTTTCCAACTCCTCAGGACTGTGAGAAAGAACTGGGAAAAGATGTTCTTTTTTACATTTCCCCAGAAGGGTTCTAGTGGGGCCATACTATGAATGACTTGATCAATAGTTAGAAGGACTGCTAGAGTGGAGCCAGAAATGGGAAAAAACATGATAGACAACAATACACCAACTACCTTACACACGCCCGAGTTCCAGGGACTCTCCATTGGGTGTTCACTTTAACAATGGGAATGTGTGGGAGGAAGCATACCTCCAAGGGATCACCCCTTCTCTCCTAAAGCCACTCTAGATAAGGGGGTCTCCTTTCTTGCTCAGTTTGTTTCTAAGGGTGAGGCGGAATTCCTCTGAATGGCAGTGTAGACTTCCCACCCCTCAAAGCCCTATAGCAACCCCCTTAAAACATCTCTGGTACCACTCACAGATCTTAGGAAAAAGAACTAGAAAACCTCTTGAAAGTAAACTAAACAATAATAACAGATAGCCAAACTTCTCCGAATGTCTCAGAGTCTGTCTCATGTCCAATTAAACCCTGATTTAATTTTTAACCTGGCCTTTTGCCCAGGTTAGTCCAGAAGTCAATCATTTCAAGGGAGTCCTATCCTCATAGGCATTGCTCTAGTGATACCTGATCAGGGTCTGAGATAACTATGAAATGAAATCATTTAGTAACTTCCCAGGAGGTGTTGTTAATTGTCTCTATCTGCCAAAACTGTATAAGTACTATGTATACCCTCTAAATTTCAGCATCATAGGACAAAATCCTGGTCACTCTTCTTTTCCTTTAGTTCTAAACAAGTTCTTCCCTTGACATGACACTCCCCCCCACCCCCCACCTTGCTCAGACATGACTTTTGTCCCGAACCTCATTTGGGAACAATTATTTCGTTTCACCCACATCCCAGTGAGTAATATCACATACCCTGTTTTAATATTGGGCCTGCTTAATAACTCTTGTGATATTCATTCTGGAAATCTTATACTTTTTTCCTGAATACTTATTGCAAAATTATTTTTTATCCCCCCCCCAGTGGAATTCTTACTCTAAATGGATCTACTTTTTAAGTAATAAAGTAGTAAATTTTATAATCAACATAAGCTATACACTTAAAGTTTCACAAAGCTTATGGGTGACATATCAAATATTATGGAAAAATTCTATTTCTAATACATTAGAAAAACAGCTACAATTGGTACGTATGCACAATTCTATTTATTTAAAAATATAGAAGGCCAATGTACTTAAAAATATTTCTCAGCATCATAGCCCTCATTCAATGGGAGTGAATCTCCAATTATGAGATCAGTGGTAATTACTCACAACTCTACTTCTTTAGTCGTGTTCAATTCACTTCAAAAATTCACCTAACATTTATTAAGTACTAAATGTATGGAGAATGCCAGTTTACATGTTGGGAAAGATATTATAGAAAGTTTAAATGGTCCACCATTCTTGGTTTCAGAGGGTTTCAATCTAAGCTCTTCAATCAATCAATAATCAATTAAAGGAACTCATCAAAAGCTCACTTATGTGTCAAGTACTGTGCTGAGTGCAGAGGTCCCAAAGAAAACAAAACCAGTCCTTGTCCTCTCTATTTCCTTATCTCCAATTGCCTCACTAACCATTTTTAATTTCATAATTTGCTGTCACTTGAAACTTTTTTTTTAAAGCAATTGGGGTTAAGTAACTTGCTCAAGGTTACACGGCTAGTCATTATTTATGTGTGAGTGCTCATCTTCTGAGACCAGATCCGATCTCGGGTCATCCCAACTCTGAGGCCAGCGCTCTTACTCACTGCACCACCTAGCCGCCCCTGAAACTCAATGTATCGTAAACATAGCTGATCTCCTTATGGACTAAACAAACTCTTCCCCCAGTGTATTATTATATTTATGGTTATACATTTTTGAGATTATCTTTGATATTTTTGTCTATCTTATACCATAGTATCTAACTATTTGCCCCCAGTTGTCCTTTTTTTTCTTTTGTAATATTGCTAATATCCATTCCCATCACCAAACAATCATTATCTAGGCCTTATTACATTGTAACTAGACTATTTATTTCCATAGCACTCGTGACCGATATCTCTGCCTCCTACATTTTCTTATTCCTATCCATCATGAGCAATAATATTACTGGTAGGAGTATTTCCTTCATTGTTATATCTACCTTGCAGGATTGTTGTGAAGATAAATGAGATCATGTTTGTAAGATGCATTGCAAACCTTGAAGTACTATATAATAATAACAACAACAATATTATTACTATTAGTGGAGTACTTTTACTACTATAATAATATGGAAGTAAAATAATACCGTAATATATAAGTGAAACATAGATATTAAAATAATAAAATAAGCACTGTAATAACTAAAAGTAGTAGTAGTAATAGTAGAATTCTGACTACCAAAGCACCTATTTAGGCAACCTATTAATGACTTAGTATATAAGTCTTAGGGAGTTTCCTGAGACTCAGAAAGAATAAATGTTATGCATGTGGACAAACAGCTACTAAGATTCAGAGGTAGGAAATGAGCTCATATCTTACTGATTTAATGCTGGAACAAACGTTCACTAATTATTTGCCGTACATGGTAGAAAAAAAAACTTGCCTAATTGTAACATAGAGTTGTCTTTTGGTTTTTGTAGGCAGTGCAAGTATTTTTTATAAGCTATGGCAGGTCCCACCAAGTTCAAAAGGTATGTAGTGAAGTCCATCTATCATCCAAAGACTAATCTAGGTAAAATTGGAAAGACTCGTCACTAGAAGATTGGCCACCAGGCCAAAAAGAGATGGAACAAACAGCACACCATCCACTAAAGCACACAAGTGTTATGATCTGCACTGGTGAAAGGGAAATGCACATCAGTGAAAGCATAGACCATTGACATAACCATGCTCAGACAGCATGTGGGATAGAGATGGTAAATACTAGAAAATGTCAGAGTAGGAAGAGTTTAGCATGGGCCAGAATAGTTGTGGAAGATTTCAAGAAGAAAAATCTTATTGAGCTGAGTCTTGAAGAATAGGTAGGCTTTGGAAAACATTCAAAGTGCTACATAAATCTGGGTCAATTTTTGTAACAATGAGGGACTATTGGAATTATTGACCTATTGATTTGTATAAAGGCTATTGAAAAATGACTTTGGTATTGAATCAAAGCTAAAAATATTATTTTTTGAATATTTTTTAATTTTTTAATTTTTGAATATTGTATTTTGAATCAAAGTTAAAAATAATTGTAAAACTAAATGACAAGAATGGTACATATGTACTGCTTTTATGTTATGGATTTTTTGTTCTTCAGTTTGCTCAAACTCTGAACCCCTTAAAAATTCCATTGACTTCTTGAGGCCTGTGCATAATTGATGCATCTCCATAGAGTCTACTGGCTCTATGCTTAAAGCTTCATGGAGTTCTAGTGTGGAGGGGAGTGCTCCTCTTTAGACAATTCAGATATTATTTGTACCTACTTCTTGTTGTTTCCCTTGACTGAACTGTTTGCACAATCTCTGAAGACCTTGAGTGATGCTGTTGTTGAGTGATGTTGCTCAGTCATTTTCAGTCATGATTAATATTTATGTAATATATTAATGTGATAGACTGTTATTGTGTCATAAGAAACGACATATATGAATTACTACATAACGGATTTTAACACTGCAGCACTCAGTGTGTCACATGACAAGATAGAAGTGGTCTTTACAAAAATAGCAGTGGAAAGAGCACTGGCTATGGAATCAGAGATCTTGGGTTCAAATCTCACCTTAATCATTGAGTAACTTTGGGCATATAATGTCACTTCTATAAACCTCAGTTTTCTCATCTGTAACATGTATGAATTGAATTTGATGACATTTTAAAACACCTTGTACCTCTGAACCTATGATCCCAAGAGATACTAGATCGGACCACATATCAAAGAGGGAATTACTGCTGGAGGCAACACAATTCTGAAATCATTGAGGGATATGCTGAAATTTTTCAGGAGAGAAGATTCCAAGTTGGGGGGGGGACAATTTCCTTATGGTGCTATATGTGTAACAATCATGGGACACCACAATCTTAGAAAACTTGAAATTGTGCATCACCCAAAAGACATTAAATAGATATGTGATGGGCACAAACTAGCTGCTTTATATTTAAAAAAAAGACTTCTATGAGAGAGATTTCATCTATGAAGTTTATTATCATAGAAAGAGAGTTGGCCAATTAAATAATCAGAATGATGATGAATAGATGAATGGCCTAAATGCTGCAATAGTACCTGGCAGATCCACTATGGGAGACTTAAGGAAAGACATCACCAAGGATAATACAGGAAGAAGAAATGTGTATGGGGTTCAATATGGAGTTCAATCATGTAACCACGATTTACATTGAAGATATGAAGTATTATGATGAGGTGTCTCAAAAGCTGAAAATGTTGGGTGTCTCTGAATCTCTAGGAGGGTTGACCTGGGTGCTGATAATCTTCAGAGAAAAAGGTAAAATGGAGATGGTTCTATATTAATGTGCAGTGTGAGAAATCCTATTGCCTTTGTTCACTCTTATGTTCTTGTATAACTGATGTTCAAATTTAATTTCCGTTGAAGTACCAGGATGAGAATGCTTGAGATGAGAATGACCTATGACTGTCACTAAATGCTAGGAATTAACTTTCTTAACTGGGTAATTAGGACTATATTAAGGCTATAATTTTGCAGCTAGGATTATGGGTGTGTGTGCAAAAGTCTGATATAAATAAATGCTTGAAGTGCTTGAAGATTTCATCCCTCAATTAATGAATATTTCATAGGCCCAGTAAATCACCAACATGCACACAACACATTTCAGAGACCTAAACTGAGGAAATTGCCCTGAAGACAGACTTACTCTGTTTCTTTATTGATTCTATACCCTCAGTCCAACATGATTACAGCAAGCTTATAGCTGCAAGTGTCAGGAGTCAAGGCAAGAGAGCTACTGCAAAGATGTTGTTAGCATAAAACTTACAACCACAAATTAATGCTGCCTTGAGCCAGGAGGTTGGAAAGGACAAATGCCTTATGGGCTCCCTTCTATAGTATGCTCTTCCTATCTTGATGCTATCACTGGGGACTCTTTTCTCTACCCCTAAACCCTTTATGGTCCTCCTTCCCCTACTCCAAACCCCGATACACCTTTGTGCTGCCCAGGACCCATCCAGGCTATTTGATTGTTTGATCATTTGGATAAAATGAGAATCAGCAACTTTATTCATTCTGGCAAGTTGTAGGAACTGTAGGCCTCACCATCTGCCTTGCCCTCATGTCTTAGGATCATCCAAGCCTTTCTATCTGCCCTTCCTCTAGACTCTCTGTCATTATCATCTCACCTACTGATATAACCAAAGAATTCTTAAGACTTGAAATTCTCCCTACAAATGGCTTTTCTTTTGTCTGTTGTTTCTTTCAATTAGATTCTTGAGATCAGGTACTGCTTCATTTTTTCCCAGTTTCCCCAGTGCTTGGTATATAGTAAGTGTTTAATATATGCTTTTTCATTCATTCATTCATGCCTTCAACTTCCCTGATTTTAGACCTCTGCTTCTAAGGCTATTTCCTACCTTCTGAGACCATCTTTGAACTTGGTATTCTAAGTAAATTTTATCTTGACCCATTCAAGCCTCTATTTTACTTTGACTGCTTGGATCATGCGAGAGAGGTCATCCCTTTGTAATGTAATTGTCCTTCCTGAGGGGTAGGAATCCTACCCCAAGCTCCCTAAGAAGACATATTGTTCCTATGTGTTCTTCCCCTTTCTGACATTTCCTACTTCATTTCCAGTTATAAGCTGATCTTAACATTCCTTGCTACTGTCAAAGTTCAATTGCTCATTTCTTTGAAGAGTTCCATTATTTATTTGTAGCCTACCCTCCCAGACCATCACTAAATTCCATTTGCACTTTGAACTCACAATTATTCCTGGACCAGTGTAACTGGTATAGTCCAGTGCTATATTTGCCAATATTACAGTGGGTTAGGAGCTTTGATTTATCTTTGGCCTTCATGCATAAAATAAAAATACATTAGTATTGTAGGTGGAAAGTGCAGTAATATTATAGATGGGTCACCTTGGCTCAACAACCTAGTCAATTCTTATAACACTAAGAAACTGGGAGGATCTAATAGGTCAGTGCTTCAGGGCTGGGGTGGTAAATTTAGCATGCTATTTCTAGACAACAGATTTCAGGTAATTGATTAGAGAAATGCAAATCAAAACAACTCTGAGGTACCACATCTCACCAGTCAGATTGGCTAAGATGACAAAACAGGAAAATAACAAATGCTGGAGAGGATATGGGCAAATTGGAACACTAATGCATTGCTGGTGGAGTTGTGAACTTATCCAACCATTCTGGAGAGCAATCTGGAATTATGCCCAAAGAGCTATAAATAATTTCATACCCTTTGACCCAGCAATACCACTTCTAGGATTATATCCCAAAGAGATCATAGAAGTGGGAGGAAGACTCATATGTACAAAAATATTTATAGCAGCTCTTTTTGTGGTTGCAAAGAATTGGAAATTAAGGGGGTGCCCATCAACTGAAGAATGGCTGAACAAGTTGTGGTATATGCATGTAATGGAATACTATTGTGCTATAAGAAATGAGGAGCAGATGGACTTTATATTTACCTGGAGAGGTTTATACAAACTGATGCTGAGTGAGAAGAGTAGAACCAGGAGAAATTTGTATACAATCACAGACACAACATATGTGTGATGACCAACTATGATGGACTGGACTCTCCTCAGCAATGCAGTGACATAAGTCAATTCCAAAAGACTCATGATGGAGAGAGATGTCTACATCCAGAGAAAGAACTAGAAAGAGCTGAGTTTGAATCCTGATTGAAGCAAACTACCTGATCTTTTTCTTTTTCTTGTTTGGTTTTATTTCCTCTTTACCATTTTTCATTCCATCTAGTACAATTGGCCTTTGTAACCTGACTAATGTCTAATGTGAAAGTATTTGTAGATCCTATACTGGATTGTATGCCGTCATGGTTGGGGAGGAGGTGAGGGAGAGAAAGAAAATTTGAAACTCAAGGAATTATGGAATTGAATCTTGTAAACTAAAAGTAAACAAACAAATTAATAAAGACAAAAATAAATTTAAAAAAAGATTTCAGGTAGTAAATGAAACAGCTTCTCTTTTCCACATCCTCTAGCTAAAAAGTGCAAATTTTCTTGAATGACATTAAATAGATCCTTGAAAGACCTCCCACATAGTATGACTGACAACAATAAACATTAAGTAAAATGTAGTAATTTCCAGTGACATTCTCTGGAATGTCATGGACACATTATAGACAAGCTATCTGACTGGCTCCAGAACTTTAGGCTATTAGAACTCAGCATGTTAATAAGAAAACCATCACTTGGAGGGGGAAGCATGTTGAAGAACATCTGAATGAAGACCAAAGGACAAAAGTGACACTGAGGTTGGCATATATTACAGGCTACTACAGAGGAAATAGATGATGAGTTTCTGAAGCAGATGACAAAGTTCACAGAGAGGCAGGGTACAATGGATAGAGGGCTGGGCCCAGAGTCAGGAAGTTGCTGTTTGATAGTTCAGTCATGTTTGACTCTTCATGACCCCATGAACCATAGCACACCACGCCCTTCTATCCCCCACTATCTCTTGAAGTCTGTCCAAGTTCACATTTGTTGTTTTCATGATACTATCTAGTCATCCCTCCTCTGCTCTTCCCTTTCCCTTTTGCCTTCAGTCTTTCCCAACATCAGGATCTTTTCCAGTGAGTTCTGTCTTCTCGTTGTGTGGCCAATGGAGTCTTGCCTGAGACATTTACCAGCTGTATGACCTTGAGCAAGTCACTTAACCTCTGTCAAAATTGCTTCTGTTTTCTCATCTATAAAATGTGAATAGCAATAGCATCTATAGACCTCCCAAGGTTGTTGTGAGGATCAAATGAGATAATATTTGTAAAGCATTTTACAAACCATAAAGGGTTATATAAGTGTTATTATTATTATAATTAATAATATCATGTTAATTATTATATCATTCTATATTGACAATATAAATGACAAACATTAATTATTAATATTATTAGATATATTATTAACTATATAGACAGTGACTGGAAATCTCTGTGCTAATAGCTAAAAGAGTTATTAAATGTCAACTTGTCTTTCTTTTTTCCTCTTAAAGAATTGTATTGAGATATTTTATATTGATATCACCTTCATTTCCAAGTATATCCCTTCCATTCCCCATACCTGGAGAGCCATCCCTTTGAAGCATACCCTCTCCACTTATCACCAAATTCCAATTGCAACCTAATATCCCATCTGTCCCTGCATAGTGTAATTGTGGCAGTCTAGGTAACTAAAAATAAAAAGAAAGAGAGAAAAAAAATCAGCTCAGCAAAAGCAGTTGATGCATCATTGGAGTCTGATGTTCCACGTCTATAGAACCCCTACCTCCAAAGAAAGACAGGGGAGTTTCTGAAATGGAAAAGTTTCTTTTTTATAAACCCCGAATTGCTTGTCTATAATTTTCGTATGTTGGTGATAGTTCTGTTCTTTGAGACCAAACCAAATAAGGTTGACTTGTCTTTTGTGGTTTTATACTTAATAAATAGAAGCAGCAATAAGAGGGAGGAGACAGAGGGAAGAAAAGTTCTTATTAAGTGTCTACTATGCCAGGCACTGTGCTAAGCACTTAACAAATATTATCTCATTTGATCTTTACAACAACCCTGGGAGATAGGGGCTATTATTGACCCAATTTTACAGATGAGGAAACTGAGACAGACAGAGGTTAAGTGACTTGCCCAGGATCACACAGCTATTAACTGTATGATCCTGGAGTTAAACTCAGATCTTATGATTCCAGATCCAAAACTCTCTTTACTGTGCCACCTTTCTGCTTCTAAGGAGAAATGATTCTGACCAATAAGGAATCAGTTGCTAAAATAGAAATGATGGAAACTTGGGAACAATGAATCTATACAGCCACTTATTTTCTGTTAGCTAATAAGACTTAATTTGACATATTCCTTAGGCTGTGGGAAAGAAACTTTAAAAATTCATTAAGTATTTTTATTTATTTCATTAAATATTTCCAAATTACATGTAAATTGTTTTTAACATTCATAAAAATATTTAGTTCCAAATTCTCTTCCTTCCCCCTCTTTGAGAAGGCAAGCAATGAAACATTAAAAAGTTAGAGAGGACATGTAGGAACCCATGACTTGAGGCTCTGGGAGGAAAGTTAACTCGAGAGGAATGAGAGTACCTGAAGAACCAAACTCTGATGACACAAAAAACAAATGAGTTTAATAGGGAAGAAAAAGGGGTGAGGGCTATTAAAATAATAAGAGCTGGGCAGAGCCAAGATGGCAGAGTAGCAGGAAGAAGTACACCAAGCTCCATCCCTCAAATTCCTCCAAACTTATGTAAAAAACTTGCCAAATTGAATCCCAATAGAGAAATCAAAGAAAAAGTCAGAGTCATTTTTCCAGCCCCGGTTAGCATAGAGACACAGAGAGGCATGTGGATATTAGAGAAAAGATCTGGTCAGGAGCAGGTCACTTAGAACAAGGGAGAAGCTATGTGCCAGGGCAAAAGGAAGTCCCAGACCCATGCTAGTGCACCAGGACCCCATGTAGGTGGGGCAGATTTTCTGCCCACTACCCCAGCCTGAGAAAAGGACACACATTCAGGAGTGGCATTCTGGGGTGAGAAATGGTCATGGACTGTATATGCACTGAATACCAAGTAAGGAGGAAGTTCATAAATATGCAGTAGCATTATGGTTCAGACCCCAAAAAGGAGGCTGTTCTCAATTCTGGCTTCTAGTCAATCTGAAGCCCACAGAGGATTAAACAGGGCAGGAATCCCAGACCAAAGGGGAGCCTTGAAGTTCTGTTCCTCTGAATTGGATGAGCTTTCCAGCTGGCAGATAGTACTGAGGACTGTAACAGTCTACTATCGCTCAGATCCAAATCCAGATGAAGGACATTAAGAGCTCAGATTAGGGGTAGTGATCAGATTTTGCCATGGATCAGATCACTTTGGGAACTTTGAAGGCTTATGGGACTACAGGCCTCAGTTGTCACTGAGATTCTGGAATAAATAACACTCAGTTTCCCAAGAAAGCAGCAACAGTACTAGGCCAGACCTTTCCTTCAGGGGTGTAGTCCATCTCTAACATCAAATTAGAGCCCAGACCTAATGTCAAATCTGAAGTCAGAAGTAGTTTGGGAGAATGAGGAAATAACAAATAGGAATCCCACTATTAAAAATTTTATTATGATGACAGTGATGTTCTACACATAAACCTAGAAGAAGAGAATAACTACAAAACATCTACAAGCAAAACTTCAAAAAACAACACATATCGGTACAAATTAAAGTGGAATTCCTGGAAAAGATGAAGCAAGAGGTTTTTTTTTTGAAGAGTTAAAAGTTTTTATCAATGAAATGAAAGTACTGGAGGAAAAAATTGGAAAAGAAATGAGAGTTATGGAAGAAAGAATTGGCAAGGGAATTAATAATTTGGTATAAGAGGAAATCTTGCCAAAGTAACAAACTCCCAGGAAATTAGAATAAACAAAAAAGAAACCAATGATTCTACGAGACAAGAAGAAATATTAAGACAAAATTAAAAGACAAGGAAAAGAAAATGCAAGGTAGTTCAACAATAATAACTGAACTAGAAAAGAGATCAAGGAGAAAAATAATTTAAGAATCATTGTGCTGCCTAAATGTCATGACTCAAAAAAGCCTAGATATCACACTTCAATAAATCTTAAAAGACAACAGCTTTTAGAACTTCCAACTCTTAGAACCAGAGGGCAAAGTGGAAATAGAATTCACCAGTTACCTCTTAAAAGAAATCCCCAAATGAGATCTCCTGGGAACATTATAACCCAAATCCAGAATTCTGAGGTCAAAGGAAAAATACTACGAGAAGCCAGAAAGAATTCAAGTGCCAGGAAGTCACAGTCAGCATCACACACAATTTAGCAGCCACCATTATATAGGAGCAGAGAGCTTACAATGCAGTATTCCAGAAGGCAAAGGACATAGGCTTATAGCCAAGAATAACTTACCCAGAAAAACCAAGTATAATTCAAGATGTAAAAATGGACCTTTAATTAAATAAAGACTCTCCAGGCATTCCTAATGAAAAGATCAGAGTTGCAGAGAAACTTTGAAGTTCAAACGTAGGAGTTAAGAGAGACATAAAAAGGTAAACACAAATGAACAAACATGGGGGGCCTAAATAAGGATATGCTGCCTAAATTTAAATTTTTGTTGTTCAGTCATTTAAGTTGCATCCCACTCTTTGTGACCCCACTTAGGGTTTCATGGCAAAGATACTGGAATGGTTTGCTATTTCCTTCTCCAGCTCATCTTACAGTCGAGGAAACCGAGACTTGCCCAATGTCACATAGCTAGTAAGTATCTGAGATCAGATTTGAACTCAGGAAGATGAGTCTTCCTGACTCCAGGTCACAAGCACTCTATTCACTATGTCACCTATAAGGAAACAATACATACTTCTCTTCTGATCCCTATCTTCATTGGGGATCAAAAGCTGCCAAGAAAGATAGTGAGAGATCATCTGATTTTGTCTGTGGCCTCACTTCTAGCTCCTTAGCCAGATTCTTCATCATCACAATACCAGCCCTTCAGTTACTTATGGTCTGGAACAGGCTAACCATGCCTCAATTCAACATGTTGAATCAAAACTAAGTAGAGTATTTACTGTGTATAAACCACCAAGAAGGGCAAATCCAAGTTGGCTCCAAGGCCTGGGCCCTCAATTACCACTATCCACATAATACTAGGCTGGTGTTTGGACAGCAAACTGTTACTAGAATTCTTCTTGAAGCCTTGGTAACAGGTTGGTAGATACTTTGAGAACCCAGGATTGCCTGAACTCTAACATGAGACTTTGAAGCAAGATTTTTATAGAGGTTTCAGGACTCAAGAGAGAGCATGAAGGAGAAATTAGATTGTTTGATCAATTCCTGAGTAAAAGGCGAGTGATTTTTCCTATAGGGGATTGTCCTTCCAGTTTTTATAGAGAGAAAGGACTTCAATATTTATGATAATTTTGTGTAAAACTAGCTGGAGGGCAAAGGGGAAATAGAATTCACCAGTTGCCTCTTAAAAGAAACTCCCAAATGAAAACTCCTGGGAACATTATAGCCCAAATGCAGAGCTTCCAGGTCAAAGAAAAAATAACTGCAAGAAGCCAGAAAGTATTCAAGTGATAACAAGAACTCTATTGAAGTTGGAGAACAATAGTGTCCTGCCATTGTGGCAAGCTTTTGTTAGGCTAGAGATGACCAGGAGTAGTTGTTTCAGAGAGGAAAAGCACTGACTCACTTGCCTGTAATGCCGGGATCATTGGGCCCTTTCACCACAGCTCCCAAGATAATAAAAGATTGAACTCAACAGAGGGTTTTGAGAGCAATGCCTGACCACATTTATTGGGAGAGATGAATAACTGAAGAAGGAACCATGATGGAGAGCAATACCTTGTGCCACCTGCAGGAATCAACTTGAAACTCCTAGAAAAGGTAATAAGGGAGGAGCCACAGAGGACCTGCTGTGAGCAACAAGGAGACGGACCTGTTGATTCAAGATTAGAAGTAGTTGGGAATCCATATTGCTCTTTGGGAAAGGGTAACTTGTTTGGAAGTGTTTTCTAAGGTTCCTGCTTGGGGTTCTATCTTTCTATTAAGCTTACTCTCTTTAATTTAATTTTCTTGATTGTGGAAATTGTGGAAGTACATAGTATTGTGTTCCATCATGATGAAACTCTGAAAGTGAACTTGAACATTTGATATTATAAGAGCCTCTGACATGAATGTGATGCCTATTTTTATTAGTCTTCATTAGATGTGCTTAATTCTTGACCATGATTCCTATACATGAGGTACTTGTCCCCAGATTCAAATATTGTTTTTTGACACCATCTTCTTAACCAGTTGCACTTTCCCCATGTCTTCTTTTCTCTTCCGAATACAGGTTATTTGAGGCTCACTTTAGAGATTCCTTAACCAATGTGCGATTATAATCATATCTTAAACTGATTGTTGGAACTTGTTATTTAAGATTTGATGGGACTGTTAGCTGACTATTCCTCTGAGTCTAACTCAGGTATGAATATTAAGAAAAGCCACCTGAGCCACCGATCCATGATGCCAGACCCTATGAGATACAGGTATGGAAGGCCTGTGAAGTATGGGTATAGAAGGTTGGGAGAATGACTGTTGCACATGAGATGAGGTAGGATTCTCCTGACTTGGCCCTCCCAGTGACACCTGGCAGACTGAACTTGGCTCAATGCAGATTGGAGGTTGGTATACATTTTGCCTGGAATTGAAATTCTGAAGTTGGGGAAATATGGCCCCCTAATTACAGTTTTGTCCCCATTCTTGGTAGCAACTTTCAATAATCAAAAGTTTTGAAAATACAACAACAAGTTTATTAAATACTTGATTCTGGAACATCTTAAGTTACTATAAGATTAAGCTATTAGGCTTAGGAATTAGTATAGGTATTCCTGTATAGGTCAGGGTCCTTTAGTTCTTTGTAATAGTATAAGGACAAATAAATCAAGGGTTTGTGGGAATATTATTCTGGTATTTAGTTAGTGTAATACTTGTCTCAGCTTTGTTATAATTAATTAATATTAAAAGGAGAATAGTTTCTGGACCACTTAGTAAATATTTTAATTGTTTTAATTGTTAGTATAATGTAAATCCCTTAGTGAAATTCCATCCTCCTGTTGGAGGAATTAATAATGGATTAATGCAAAAATATAAGAAACTGGTTTTAATGTGTGATCATGACAATTGACCAAGACTCCAATTTTAATTTTGTAAGAATGATAAGGATTCAGGATGGGTAATTTAAATTGGTTCCAAGGTTACTTTTGTAGGAAAGTGAATGAAAGAAGGCAGAAGAGAAAGGGCTTGGAATGTGATGCTGAGGTTGGATGGATGGAAAACAACCAGAAGACTCTCATCAGATGGTATACCCCAACCAGACAACAGCATGAAAAGAGACTTTTGGATTTTGGAAGGGACAATTGTTTGTTATTGTTTTCTTTTGAATCTCTGTATCTGCACTCATAAAGGGGACTGCCCCCTTGTATGTTGTCAAAGCACTGATGGTAATTAGAATTAAGAAAAGTGGGGAAACTTCAAAGTATAAAAGGAGTGGGGACTGTGTGGGATGACTTCCAATGAAGTTTCCCCATTCTGAATATCATATATACATTTTTATTACTTCCTTGTATTTTGTAACTAAGTTCAGTATTGTTTTCCCATATATATGTGTAGGTCATTGTGTATTTCAAGGTAATATAAGAGCTATTGAGTATTAATACAATTGATTGGATTAACTATTGAGACCAAATTAGAGGTGTTTTTAGTTTGGGGAAAGGGGTTTATATTTCTTGCTGTGATCAATCCGCTTTCTATATGAATTGAACTGGTTCCATCCTGATTTATGTTTCAAGACCTACCCCTGTTGTATCACTTGTTTCATATATAACTGTAATTGTGATTACTTGTATTTGACCCCTTCAAGCCTTCCTTACTTCTTCTAATGTAAATCATTTACAGATGATATAGGTCCATACTATATTTTATTGGAATATACCCTGTTTTAACTGTACTCTCAAACAATGTATTAGTGTTTATGATGTTATACTTTTGTAGAACCACCCTCTTTTGATTTCAGACTTCTGGGGAACCTGCACAAAAGCTATTTCTGGACTTTTTAAATCATGGGACTAATTGCAACTGTATCTTCTATTCTCCTTCTCCAATGTATTTATGGATACACCTATCTATGTATGACTCCTCTGTATGGAATATTGTTTGTATTCATTGTATTCTTGGTCAATATATATCTAGTAGGGATTTGTACTATTATTTTGTCTACTATCATTGATAATTTTGACCACTGTGTCTTTGTATTTAGGTAATAAGTTAAAGTAGAGACTCTCAGCAAAAATTAGATGCTTTGAAGGATACTAGAATTTGTGAAAGACAAGTTAGTAGAAACTGAGTTTTGTTGAAGTGTGATTATAGATTTCATCCTATTTGTGTTACACCCATGAAATATAATTAATTGGCTATCTAAATCAAAAGGATGGTTACAAATGTTAGTAACTCCCCTTATTTATTTTGGTGCTCTCCTTGTTGTCCTTTCTGTCCTCCTCCCCTGCCTTATGAAAATTCTCTTGTCCCTTCTTAAATCCACCTTAACCTCTCTGTATGCTTCTCCCCTTCGACAACCCTTCCATGACAATCTGTAGGTGATCTGCGCTAAACAAGAAAGGGGACATGTTAGGGGTATACGTGCAGTTCCCCTGGAGGCATGAGACCCAGAGCATGCTGACTCTACTGTGGAGGTAAATCAGACATTCCATGAGATAGCTGTTCCAGGAAGGGAGCTCCGTGACCTTCTGACTTGTTGCCAACTGATAAGGTCTTCAAGGGAAGAGAAGCCTTGAGATTCCAGGGGGGTTTGGGGAAGTTTAGGGAGGTTTGGAATGTCCTGCCCAGTAGTCAGAGCCTGATACAGGGTACTTGGCCGTGATGTAAGAGGCATATGGGAACAAGGACAATGTTGTACTCCCAAAGATAGTTGTTTGTGATGGTTATGCAATTATACACTATATACTCTTAACTCTTGGCTGATCATGTAGAAGTTAGGATATAATTGCATAAGAAACTGCTGAATAAAGTCTTGCTACTCTTTGACTCTCCTGGCTTGGAACTTTGTTCTTGGGGAACATAGCTTGACTACGACCAGGTGTACACCGAAGGCTGGAATAAGGTAAGACCCAGCTGCCCCTGACCTTGGAGGTCGGATCCCCTATCTTCCATTAGCAATGATGGTTCATTAAAACAGTATGGCTATGGTCTTCAATTTTTTTTCCTTAGATTTCATCATTCCCAGCTATCTCTCCAGGTTCTTCTCTATCTTCTATATCCAGTGATACAATTTGTCTTATCTATCTTCTATATCCAGTGATATAATTTGTCTTATCTATCTTCTATATCCAGTGATATAATTTGTCCTCACATCAACCATTCTAAGTAAGTTTTAGTCATTAGGTTGGACAATTCTTGGAGAGCTCTACAACATAATCTTCTGGAAGATAAGGTGCCTTTTATGTCCTTATGTAGGTAGTAGATGACCACCTTAGTACCCTCATAGGAACCACCAACTGCCAAGACTTGTCAAGTCTTTCTCTAATCAGCATTGTTTTTGTTTTCCCTCCTGGCAATACCTGTGAATCCTTATCATCCTTCTGTGGAGAATCTCCCTCCTCTTTAGAGATATGAGGTCCACTGATCTATGGGAAGAACTTCAAATCTGTTATATAACAAAAACATTCACTGGCTTTTCTTATTTCTTTTCTTTTTTATGTCTGTAAAATTTTTCTATTTTCCACCTTCCTGACATAGCTTTGGATTCTCTTCTGCTTCTTCAGATTCTTTTCTCTCTTTGCTATTCCTTTGAAACACTTTTGTCATCCTTTCAAAGAATATTTCATTCTCACTGATAAGTCAGAGAGAAAAGACAGGTATTATACAAAGCTTTCTATCCATCATCTCCTCTAGTAGGGACAAACCTACATCTTGAGCACAAATAATTGCTCCTTGGCACCAGCCAAAACAGAATCACAATGTATTTCCTTCAGGTCAATGGAATATTCCATTTTCCCTACATTCCTATTAAAATTGAATTTTTTAGCTCCTGATCATTTTTTTCTGGCTAACTCTCATAATGAAATACCATAGCAAACTTTCTTGCTCCCTTGCCTATAAATTGCACCAAAAGTTTTATAACTGGATGCTACTTAATGAGGAATTTAAAAAAGAAGGATGTCCTAACCTTTCCCTTGATATCTGGTGCTACATATTCATATATGTTTGATCAATAATTAATTATATACAAAATATATGAAATAAATTTCTAGTGGTAGGCCTACTCATTGGCCAATACCAATTTAGAATAAGGAGTGAATTAATATTTAGAGATAGTCCAAAAATGGTGTAGTTCCTACCATCTTCTGTTCCCTTTATCAACACTCTGTCATTGTCACTGCGGAAGTGGAATTGAGTCCAATTTTGTATTTTTCTTTGTTTCACAGGTTGCTTTAACCAAATAATTTATCTTTAAATGGCCAGCCTATAGTTGATGAGTCTCTCTCCATATGTTTACTTAGTTTGGTTTTTGGAAAGTACATGTAATCTGTTGTTTGGACCATAGATGAATCCTTTCTGGAATGGTAAGATCCAGCAGAGGTTATACAACACTGGATACTTCTCTGACAACATGAGGGATTGGAGTAGGAAACTGTGGATGTTGAGGTAGAGAAATTCTTTGAAGAACTTATTAAGACCTTCCAAATTAAATTAACATATATTTTAACACTTGATGACTTCAATAAAAGAGTAGGTATAGGGGAAGATTACCAAAAATATGTTGGAAAACATGGTTTAGGAGTAAGAAGTGAGAGAAGAAAAGTCTGCAGCCGTCAACTTTCAAACCTAAACATCACGAATATTTTCTTCAAGAACAGTCAGGCATAAGATGCTTCCAGGATAAAAGGATATCATCATAACTAAAATTAATTATATTTTAACAAACAGGAAATGACTTACTTATACAAGAGAATTTGATAACTAATTTGTTAGATCAAAGATAAAAATCAATATAATATTAAGAAATTAAAGAATAAAACCGAGAATAAGATATGATATAGAGTTGCACTAATTTATTCAAATGAACTAGTTATTCTCTTCAGATGAGGTATGCCAAAATATTGAGAATGGGTAAAAGAAAAAGTACCAATAGAAACTATCACCATTGCCAAAGGAAGTTTAAGCAACTTAAATTATTTACTACAATAAGGAAACAGAGAGCCTAGAAATTGCCTCAGCAAGCAAACATTTGGTTTTTCTTTTTTTGCCAAATAGAGAGAGATGACAGCTGGTTTATAGAATAAACTCACTTGTAAAATTTCACAGAGGGAGGATAATGGAAGATTTTAATTAGAATTGCTTCATAAACCATCAGAAAGTGGTAGAAGGAGGAACAAATTCATAGAAACATTGGCTAGAGACCCAGTGAAGCCAAATCATCTCAACTGACATAGAAATGACATCAAAGAAAATGGTAGAATGCATATATATGTACACACACATATCCTATGCACATATACATGTATACATATGTGTGTGTATATATGTGCATATGAACTCAAAGAAAATATGTGCTGGAGGTGATAGCAATTTTGGAAACTTTAAGGAATTGAGAAGATACCAAAGGTTTGGAAAAGAGAATTTAATATTATTTATTTATTATTATCTTATTATTTCCAAAAAAGAGAACTGAGAAAGGTATAAAGAACTACAGACTCATATGACTATTTTTTTACCTCTACAAATTAAGGGCATTTAAAAAACCTTTTTTAAAAGATTAAATTTAAATTTTTTTTCAACAAACAAAAGTCTATTTTCTCTTCTTTCTACCTTACCCCACCCTTCATTGGGAAAAAATAAAAGAAAAACATAACTCTTTTAACAAATAGGAATAGTCAAGTAAAAAAAAATCCTGAATTATCCATGTCCAAAAAACATGCCTAAGTTTGTGCACTGTATCCATTATCTCCCTCTCAGGACATGGTTAGCTTGCTCCATCATTAATTCTCAAGAATAGCGGTTGGTTACTGTAATGGTCAGAGTACTTAAGTCTTCCAGTATTCTTATGGAATAAATTGTCCTCCTCACTTCACTTTGCATCAGTTCATGCAATTTCCCCCTGTTTTTCTGAAACCATTATTACTTATAGTATAGTAGAATTCCATTTTGTTCATAATTTATTTAGTTGTTTCCATTTGATGGGCACCCCCTTAGTTTCCAATTGTTTGCCACCAGAAATGTAGTTTCTATAAAGATATTCTTTTAAAATGAAGTAGCTAATATTAAATACAATTATTTTTTTCAATTGTCCAGTACTTTTTCTCTCCCTTACCTTTATCCACCCACTGAAAGAAAGAAAGTGGAAGAAAAAAATATAGAACCCTTATATCATCTAAGCATAGTCAAGCCAAATAGATTCCCACATTGGCCACATTTGAAATTGTATTTTCTATTCTTCATATTAGTCTGTCATTTTGTTGTTGTTGTTATAAGGTGGGTGATGTTCTTCTTCATCAGTCTTCCATAATTGTGGTTGGTCATTTCAATGATAAGAGTTTTTGAGTCTTTCAGACTTGTTTAGTTTTTTTTTTTTTAACAATGTTGCATGGTATAAATTGTTTTCCTGGTTCTGCTAACCTTACTCTGCAGTAGTTCATACAAATCTTCCCAGATCTCTCTGAAGTCTTCTCTTTGTTTCTTACAGCACAATAGTATTCCAGTACATTCATAGATACTGCTACTGGAGATCTAAAAATGAGGAAAAGGTCTTTGGATATATTCATAGTGAAAAATAACTGGAACCTGAACAAGTGCCCATCAATAAAGGGCATTCTTTTTTTTTTTTAAGCAATTGGGGTTAAGTAACTTGCTCAAGGTTACACGGCTAGTCATTGTTTTATGTGTGGGTGCTCATTTTCTGAGGCTGGTTTCGATCTCGGGTCATCCCAACTACGAGGCCGGTGCTCTTACTCACTGCGCCACCTAGCCGCCCCTTTAGGGCAATTGGGGTTAAGTAACTTGCCCAAGGTTACACAGCTAGGTTTTTGTTTGTGTAGATTAAGTGTCGGAGGCCGGTTCCGAACTCAGGTCCTTCTGACTCCAGGGCCAGCGCTCTATTCACTGCGCCACCTAGCCGCCCCCCGATAAAGGGCATTCTTGATAGAAATTTGAGATGGGAACAAGTGGTCTTTGATTAATGATATCTTATAGCAGACTGTATCTTACAGTCATAAAATTTATTGAAAGGTATAATAAATATTATTGCCTATTGACTATAAAAAGCATTTGTTTTGGTTAGATCCTTAAATCCTCCTCCATATCTGGGTACAAATCATACAAATTATCTGAAATATTTAATGATAGATATAACTTGTGTGATAACACTGATTATTTTAAATGCAATTTCTTTTCTTTTCTTTTCTGAATTCTCTCCCTCCTTTATCTCCCTTCCCCTCCCATTGAAAAGGCAAGGAAAGAAACTATTAGAGATATGTATAGTCAACCCCCCCCTCCAAATTCCCATATAAGCCATGCCAAAAAATATGGTTCAATCTGCACTCTGAGCCCATCACCTCACTATTTGGAGATAGATAGCACATCTCATCATTAGTCCTCTGCAGCTATGACTGGTTCTATTGTGATACTCTGAATATTAATATCACATAAAACATAACATAGGGAGATGTATGCTTGGCAAAGTTGCAGGCTTTAATGCAGATTTTTTCAGCTCACATTCCAACTGGACAAGAGATTCCCTATATGTGACGAAGTCTTCTACATGCTCTGTTTGTGGATGATACTCTGCAAATTGCATTAAGCTTCAGAATATTTCAGTACCTTAAATAAAATCCATAACTATTCAAAAACTTTGGCTTAACTATCTCCACAGGAAAAACCAAACAAACGAAGAGTATCTGTTTCTTAAATAATAATATGCAATTGGAAAGACAACCCATAAAAGTGGTCCATCAGTATATTTACCTTGGATAGACACTCTGAATGGACAATTAGCTGGTCTCAGAAATGCTCAGGAGGAGTAATCTGGATTGTTGTTGGAAACTTCTGCAGTGCTTTTAATTGCTCTAAGATTTGCGCTAAAACAAAGTCCCATCTTTTTAATATAAATATTCTTTCTAGCTGTGAATCATAAAATTACATAGTGTCCAAAGAAAAGTTGGGGTTCACTGAAGGTCAATGAAGGTGGGAATCAGAAGGCTGTAACACATTACCGATGAAGAATTGCTCAAAGGGTACAATAACAGTTTTCATCAGAGAGATGAGACTAGAAAAAAAGTGGACTACTAATGTACTCATAGTGGAGGATAACCAAAGAATGGTCCAAATAGTTCATTGGTATTTATATGAATCCAAGAAATCTAGCAGAAAGGTACTCAGTATGTCGAAAGAACCCTCTATGAACCCTCTATGAAAGATTGTGAGGACATGAACAAGAGTTAGACAGGATAAGAAAGCATGACTTGGTTTAGGCCTGCAGTGTTGGAGGGAGTACCCTTCTAGATGAGATCCATCAAAGTATCAAAATAAATGATGACAAATTGGTGTATATATGGTGGAAAGCACAAAGAGTGAAGAGATTGAAACTATCAATCAAAAACTGTGGAACAGAAAGTATTCATTAAGTGCTACTGTCTGCCAAACACTACGCTACATGTTGGTGGTACAAATACCTATGTGCAGAGTGCACATATAGTGTATAATGAGGTTGGAATAGTGGGTTGGGGTCAGGTTGTGAAGGGCTTTAAATGCTGAACAAAGAGAAGTTTATATTTTACCCTAGAGGCTCAGGGACTACTGGAGTTTACTGAATAGTGGAGTGACAGTCAGTCCTCTGATTAAGGAAAATTACTTTGGCTGCTGTTTGTAGAGTGAATTGGAGAGGTGAGATACTTGATAATGCTAATATTGTGAGACTGGGTTATTAGAAGGGTGATGATGTCCTCAAATGGAACAGGAACATTTTGAAGAGGGATGAATTTTGGAGGAAACATGAGCTGTGCTCTTTAGAATGCCTGATACATAAGTAACAAGTTTGCTTTCATCTTAAACTTTTCTCTTTCCTATTCTTTCCATCCTCTTTCACTCATTGGAACTTGATTCTCTCCTGATGACACAGCTTCCCTGGTCACCCTTCATTGGACTGATTGCACTCACTGGTGGAGGTGGGGGATTTGGAACACTTTGCTTTCCATTGCCACTTCCAGAATCTTCTGCTTCCATTATTCAACAACCTCTCCTCCTTTGAGGTTTATTTAATCCATGTTTATAACCCAATCATGATTCTGCTGACTTAATTACAAACTTTGATGACACTTTCCTTTTCTCTATAAATTCAGTGCTTGACTCACAGTCTTTTTCTCATCCCCAACTCTTTCCCTTATTCTAAGGGACTTCAATATACCTATTGATACTCTATGAAACAAGCTAACCTCTCAATTCCTCAATTTACTAATTTCTCATGACTTACTTCTCCAATCCACTGCAAAAATGCACAGAGATGGCAATCACCTTGATACTGCTATCACCCCAAAGTGTTCCACTTCCATGTTCATGAAAGTTGAAATCTTCTTATATGATCCCAATCTGTTGACATTCCACCCTAACTATACCTTGCAAATCCAAATCCTGTTCTTCATCCTTATCATAGTCTCTGATTCCTCCACTCTTTAGTTCTCTCCAAGGCTTTCACTCTTACACTAGCTACACTCTTCTCCCATCCCTCTCTTGACCCATGGTTAACCAGTTCAACTTTATACTATCCTTTTCTCTTGAGTTCCTTGCCCTATTATCCTATCAAAGATCTTTTTCTGCCAAGTCTCAGTCTTGGATTACTCCCACCATCCATTGCCTTCCCTCCTATTTATGTGTTCTTGAATGAAGCTGGAGAAAAATCAGAAAACTGTGCTAATTAGGTCTACTACAGATTGATGCTATGCAATTTCAGCTTGACACTCAGAATATTTTATACATGCCTAATTGATTCACTATCCCACTCACTATAGGGCCTTTTCCAAACTTCTTAATCTTTCCTCTAATTTCCCATGGCTTGCCCTACATCACCCTCTCAGCTGAGAATTTTGCCCCATATTTCACTGAAAAAATTGAGATCCCAATTTGCCAAGGTCTCATTTGCCAAGAGGTCTCTCTTATTCTCTTCCCCTCATCTCACATCACTTAGATGCCTTCTACTACTATCTTATAATCAATTCCTATCTCACACGAAGAGATGGCCCCTCTCCTTGCCAAGGCTAACTTCTCTAATTCACAAGTGTTCCCATTCTATCCTGTCTTCCCTAGCAGATTTCCCCTTCTATTATCCCTCCTCAATCACTAATCTTCAATCTCCCCCTATCTACCAGTTGCTTCCCTGCTGTTGATAAACAGATCCATATCTCCCCTATTCTTAAATCACTCCCACTTGTCCATCTCTACTAGCTATTGGTCCATATCTCGTCTCCTTTTTGTGGTTAAACTTAGGAAGGCTTTCTATAATCCATGCCTCCGTTTCTTTTCCTTTCACTCTTCTTAAAACTGTGGTCTGGCTTCTCACCTTTTTCATCATTCTTCTTGACCTGTCTGTAGCCTTTAATATTGTTGATCATCCTCCCCTGGATACTTTTTTTCAATATATTTTCTTGACACTGCTCTCCCTTGTTCTCCTACCTGCCTGATTGCTCCTTTTCTGAATCTTTATCTAGGCCATGCCCAGTAACCACTGTGGGTTCCCCATGGTTTTGTCCTGCATTCTCTTCTCATCTCTATTCTAGTTTACTTGGTAATCTCAGCTCCCATGGATTCAATTGTCATCTCTATTGCAGATGATTTGTCTAGTCCTAACTTTTTTTCTGTCTTCCTATTGCCTATTAGACACCTCAAACTGAATGCCCCATCCTGTAGATATCTTAAATTCAACATACCCAAAACTGAACTAATTTTCTCCCCTCCCCCACCCCACCCAGTCCTCCTCTCTTCCTAATTTTCCTATTACTGTTGAAGACACTACTATTCTTCCAGTCACTAGGCTTATAACTTAACTGTCATCCTTGATTCATCATTCTCTTTTATCCCCTTTATCTAACCTGTTGCTAAGTTCTCTCCACCTCTCCTTTTCATATTTCTCATATATGCTAATTTCTCTTCTCTGACACTGTCACCACTCTGGGGCAGCTCCGAATCTCTTTATTCCTGGACTATTGCATTAGCCTTTCAATTGATCCCCTTGCTTTAGGTCTCTTCCTTCTCTAAGTCCATCCTCCACTCAGCTGTCAAAATGATCTTCCTAAAGCACAGGTTTGGGTATGTTATACCCCCTCCTCACTTAAGAAGCTCCAATGACTCCACATTACCTCTAGTATCAAATATTAAATCCTCTGTTTGGCATTCAGAGTCCTTCAAAATCTGGGGTTGGAAAAAACATAGACTCTGTTTCTGTCCAAGAAAAAGTCTCGACAAGTTGGGAGAGGCAACTTTCCAGCTCATAAATTATCTCTGAGCAATGAAGTCTCCTTACAACTTACTCCTCCTTCTCCTCCCCAAGGACACTGTCTTTAAGGTCTCCTTGGTGTTCCTTGTACAGAACACTCCATCTCTGGAAATTCAGCATTTTCACTGACTGTCCCCTATTCATGAAATTCTTTCCTTTCCTATCTCCATCTCTTGGTCTCCCTGACTTCCTTCAAGTCCCAGCTAAACTTTCTTCTTGATCCCCCTTAGCTCTTGTCCCTAGAGCAATGTGTTCAGAGGCAGTGGACAACTTAACATGGCCCACGACTGAAATTGAGGAAAGCATCGTGGTTCATTTCTAGTGTCTTTTCAGGGTTCTTGTACTTGACTTAGGGGTCCAGAACTTGGAATTATTATAGGATGGTTATAATTGGAAGGGCATGTGGGAAGTTCTTCCATTTTTAGCCCAGGGTCCTATAGCATGTTGAAAAATGACCAGTTTAATACAATAGTGATTTGCTTGAAAAACTCATGAAACATTACATGAGTTTCAGGAAATACCGAACAAATGTTCCAAAAGAATGTTTTTCTCACAAGGGGAGAAAACCTCAGGGAATCTGCAAAACATCTATAGAACACATCTGAGTCATCGTTGTCTTCTTTTCTTCATCTCTTCCCTTTAGCAAACTCAGCCAACATTAGACTACATCACTGGGCCACAGGAAAGACAAGCGGTAAAAAGCAAATAAAAATGAGGAAGTGGTTCCCAAGAGAGGTGATGGATTTAATGGCTGGATGATGATGAAGATTGTAAAGCATCCAAACTTCGGATGCTATTACAGTATTAGTGATGCTTTCAATACTTCTTGCATTTGCAAAACACACTCATGAAGAAAAACTCAAGGTACTTAAACTTTTGTTATTACACACTATTATAAGTCCTTAGTGAATTATTGTTTCTAACTGAGGTAAGAAATATAATCCTGTTTTTCCTTTCCAGAAAGTGTTTCTATACATCCAAAAAGATAATTTAATAGTTTAAAAAGTACAATTTAAAAACATATATAACAAAGTATTCTGAACTCAAGAGCACTTTTAGTTTACGGGATTTCAGGGCTGGAAGCAGAAGCTCAGAGGTTATATCGTTTAAACTGTACCTGAATAAGAATCCCCTCTATAGTTTACCAAAAAAATGAGTATCCAGCCTTTGATTGAAAAACTCTCCCATTCCACTTTTAGATAGTTCTAAATGTTAGAAAGTTTTTCTTTACCTTGTGACTATATCTGCTTCTCTGAAATTTTATAACAGTTGTTCTTAGTTCTGTCTGTAAGTGGATTAAGTAATGCTCCATCAACATGTCAATCCGTCACAAAGCTAAAGACAGCTGTCACGTCACATGATTATAGATTTAGAGTTGAAGTGGGACTTCAGACAGTGCTTGGTCCAACTCTTCTTTCAACATTAAGGAAACCCATCCCCAAATTAGGGAAGTGACTTCCACAAAGTTATACAGGTGAAGGGTAGAATTGGTATTCAAACCCAGGTCCTTTGACTCTGAATATGTCCATCCTTCTTTTGTCTCTTCTCCAAAATAAATATTTTCATTTCCTTCCCCCAATAAATATTTCCAGTTTGTTTTACCAGTTCCACATATGACAGGATCTTATGATCTTTTATCATCTTGATCACCGTCCTCTGGACTCTTTCCAGCTCATCAAATTTCTTCCTAAAATGTAGTGCTCAGAAGGGAATACAAGAGTCTAGGTATTATCTGACCAGATCAGAGTATGTATATTATTTCCCTTATTCTAGACACTATTCCTTTTTTTACTGTAGCCTTTGATTATACTAGCTTTTCTGAATAGTTGATATTGAACTTGGAATCCACTAAAGCCCCAAGATCTTTTTCAAATGAGATGCTATCTAGTCATTCATCCATAATCTTCTATCTGTGAAACTGCTTTGTAAACCCAAGGGCAAAATTTTACATTTATCTCTATGTAATTTTATCTTACTAGACTTGATGTAATGTTACCACTTATTGAAATTGTATTGGATCTTAACTCAGGAATGCTAGAGGTATACTTTAGCTTTCAACTTTGTATCATCTGCAAATTTGATGTCTACCATCTGTGTTTCTTTTCAATTCATTGACAAAAATGTTTACTAACACAGGGCTAAGGACGGACAGACCCCCATACCACCATAAACCTCCTTTCAAGTTGATACAGACCCATTATAGCTGTATGGGTCTGTATGTCTGCTTTTTTTTGGCATTTAAATAATTGCAAACTCACTTAAAAACATTATTTTCTTGTCCAATTGTGTCAAACTCAAATAAAAACAGGTCACATATTAGGTTAGAAAACCATTAATTATATGTGTCAAATTGTATTTTTACTTATTTTGTTAAACATTTTAAAATTATATTTTAATCTGTTCTGGGCTACACTCTGGATTTTTATGGACTCAGAGTTCACACCACTAGACTAGTCCATACCTCTCCATTTTCTCACGAAGATAGCAAGAGATATTTTGTCAAATGCTTTGCTATTATCTACGTAAACTATATGTATGGCAATCCTCTGATCTATAAGCCTAATAACTGTCAAAAAAAGAAACGAGTTAATACATGCATCAATGTAGAAAATTTTCTGGTTTTCTGGGTCTAGCCTTTTTGTTGTTGTTGGTGGTGGTGGTGATGAGTTGTCTCTGTTCCTCCTGCCTGGCACTCCCTCCCAGTTCTGGAATCTGCTATGCCTGGCACCTTGAAAGGTTGTCACATGGAAGAGGGATTAGGCTTGTTTTGTCTGATGGGAGAGGGCAGAACTGGATGGAGCAATGAATAGAAGTTGCAAAGAGGCACATTCAGGTTTGACGTAAAGAAAAAACTTCTAACCAAAAGGGCCTATAAACCACTACATATGAGCAAACTATTTAGGATAAATTGGAAATAAACAATAACGGAAAGCATCAAAATGAAGGGGAATTAGGAAAGGCTTCTTGTTTAAGGTGTGATTTTAGCTGTGTAGTTTGTCCTTCGTTTTTAAAGGAGGACTGTGATATCAGTGACCGACGACATGACTTGCAATTGAATTTGATTTCAGTGGGGGAGGGCTGTGCAGAGTCACCAGCTTCATTTTCTCCTCCAGAGCCACCTGGATCCAGTGACCAGATATTGATCAGGATGACTGGAGATGACCCAGAATGCAATGGGAGACCCTGGCCTTTTTTAGGCTAAGGCCTTTTCAGGTTCTTATTTTGAGTGAGGTAATGCCCATTCAGTGACTAGGCTTCTTTAAGAAGTGAGTCAAGGGATGGCCTCTTTAATGGAAAAACAAACAAACAAACTGGGAGGGGAAGATGCTAAGGGTTGCTGGCCAAAACAGAAACAGTTGCTATTTACATTCTCTCTGAGCCAGGAGGGCTCCCCAAATAACCATTAAGAGATGCTTGGACAGGAATGTATTGTCCAATCCATAAGATCAAGAATGGATTGGGTTTAAGGCTTGGTCTTTGAGAAAGAAATCTAGCCAGTAAACCCCAAATCAATTAGGTAGGTTTCAGCCATCAAAATTTACCTTCCTTTGGGCAGAACACCCTCAGGTAAAGGGAGGAGAGGAGAAGAGAGAAGAGGAGGGGAGGGGAGTAGCACAGAATCTAGCAAAGTCAGGTGGCAGAGATAAGGAGGAAGACCATTACAGCTGTGATGAAGGACAGCCAGTGAAAATCTCTGGAGTTGGAGATGGAGTGTCTTACTCAAGAAACAGTGAGGATACTAGTGTCACTAGACTGTAGAATTAGTAGGACATAATATATAAGGAGCCTGGAAATTTAGTGGGGAACAAATGATAAGGCGCTTTGAACTTCAAATTGAGGATTTTATATTTTATCCTAGAAGTGACACCTAGTCCCGTCCTATGAAACACACAACCTTCCTTTACATTGGAAAGTAGGGTGGGGGCGGAGCCAAGATGGCGGAGTAGAAACAGCTCTTCCGAGCCTCTCTGCCCCCAGATTCCCTACAAACTATGTAAAAAAGGACTGTGAACAACTTCTGGAGCCCCAGCACCCACAGAATGACACAGAGAAGCTAACCTCCCGCTGAGGACAGCCCAGCAGCCCTGCAGGAAGGACCAGCGCAGCAGTCTGGGAGCCGGCAGCTCGCAGAGCGC
>WOXC01008764.1:0-231871 GCA_011680675.1 Gymnobelideus leadbeateri | reverse complement strand
TTTCCTGCACTTCTCTTATTTGATTTTTAAAGTCCTTCTTAAGGTCCTCTATGGCCTGCAACCCGCTCATGTTTTCCCCTGGGGCTTTTGGAGCAGGACTTCTGACCTCACAGTCCTTTTCCTGCTCTATGCCCCCAAAACAGGAGTCTAGGGTTGCATTTTTCTGTTTCCTTTGCCTTGGCATGTTGCCACCTAATTGCTTGACTTTTGGGCTTGTTGCCACACTATGGCTTTAAGGCCAGATAGAGGAATTTTCGTCCCGAACGTGTGGGGGGCAACTTCCGTTTCTGGCAAGCTGTAAACCCACCCACAACTTCCACCCTAGATCACAATCCAGATCCGGGGAGGTTAAAGCAAGAGCGATTACCCCCCAAGACTGATCGCTGGATCTCCCCACGATTTGTAGGCTGGGAGCCGGAAATGCCTCTGAAAACCACACAGTGGCGTGTCTCCTCAGCAGCTTCTAGCCCCCAGGGGAGGGAGCTGACGCATTCCCCAAATACAGGTCCCAAAGTCCATAGGACACTAACCTCTTACTTTGTCCTAGGCAAGTCTATGTTGATAATTCTGGCGTCTCCACAGTTCCTGGTGTTCTGGGGTTCCTCCAGCCGGCTGCTGGCCCTGCCGCCCTAGGGCTAAAACCTCGGCTCACGTGGACCTGGGCTCGGCTTGGCTCCTGTGCTCTGCGCGCTGCCGGCTCCCAGACCACTGCGCTGGTCCTTCCTGCAGGGTGCTGGGCTGTCCTCAGCGGGAGGTTAGCTTCTCTGTGTCGTTCTGTGGGTGCTGGGGCTCCAGAAGATTTTCAGAGTCATTTTTTACATAGTTTGTGGAGAATCTGGGGGCAGAGAGGCTTGGACGAGCTGTTTCTACTCCGCCATCTTGGCTCCGCCCCGATCATGCCCACTATTATTAAGTCTCTCTCTTAATCTTCAACCTCTTCCTATCTACTGGCTCTTTCCCTCTGCCTAAAAACACATAATTAATTGTCTCTTCATCCTTAATAAACTTCGCAATCCAGTAAACTCTGCTGGCTCTCATCTTAAATGTTTACTCTTCTCTGCTAACCTCTTTTGAAAAGCTATCTACACTGCCTCCACTTCCTCTCTTTTCACTCACTCAGTTCTAAACACTTAGAAATATGCCTTCTGACTTCATCATTGGATTGAAACTGCTCTCTTCAAAGTGCCTAGTGATCGCCATCACTAATATCTTTCACTTCTTATCTTTCTTGGCCCCTCAGAGGCATGTGACACTATTGATCACTCTCTCCTCCTAATTATTCTCTCCTCTCTTTATGTATTTTTTTGAAACTGTTATTTTCTGCTTGTCTTCCTACCTGTCCTATTACTCCTTCTCAGTCTCCTTTGCTGGATCTCCATCAAGGTTATGTCCTAAGCACTGGTGTCTGCTGAGGCTCTCTGTCTTGAGTCTTCTTTTTTTTTTCCTGTTTCACTTGGTGATCTTATTAACTCCCACATATTTAATTATCTCTTTGTAGAGGATTCCCAGATCTACATATCCAGTCCCAACCTCTTTACTAAACTCTAGTCTTGCATCACTTACTATTTTGGGTATCTTGAAATGAATCTCAAACTTAATGTGTCCAAAATAGAGCAAATTAGCTTTTTACCAAACTCTGTTCTGGAAGAAAAGAAGGAAACAAGCATTTATTAAACAACTACCATGTGTCTGGCACTATGCTAGTACCTTTACAAATATCCTTTTGGATCCTTGCAACAGCCCTGGGGGGTAGGTGCTTTTATTGTCCCCATTTTACAACTGAAAAATGTTATAGACAGTGGTTAAATGACTTGCTTAGAGTCATACACCTAGAGAGGGTCTAGATTTGTACCCAAGTCCTCCTGACCCCAGGCCCAGTATTTTATCTACTATTCCACTTATTACTTCCCTTTAATGTTGAAAGTATGTACCACTACCATCTTTCCAGTCACAGAGGCTCACAACTTTGACTCATCACTCTCACTCACTTCATGTATCCAATCTGTTGTCTACCTTCTCATTTCTATCTTCTCAAGATCTCCTGTGTGTGTCTTCTCTGCACTAACATAACCACCACCCCAGCTCATGCCATTACCAACTCTCACTTGGTCTATTACAATAGCCTTCTCATTGGTCTCACTGCAGAATGTCTTGCCCCACTCCAAGTTATTATCCACTCAGGTGCCAAAGTGATTTTCCTAAAGCAGGCCTGACCATGTCATTCCCTCTATTCCATAAACTCCAGTGACTTTCTGTTAACTCCAGGAATGAACAGAAAATGCTATGTTTAACCTTTAAAGCCTTTCATTACCTAGCCCCTTCCTACCTTTTTAGTCAAGAAGTTTTACAATTGAATCCCCTCTATACAATCTACAAACCAGTGACACTTGCTTACCTGTTTATTCCTCACATATGACACTTCATTTTCCAACTTCGTCTTTTCATGGGAAAAATTCCCCTGTGCCTGGAATGCTTTTCTTCCTAGCTTCCCTGGCTTCCTTCAAGATTCAGCTCAAATCCCACTTACTTCTGGAGGCTTTTCCTAGTTCTCTCCACCCCCAATGCTAATGTCTTATTTTATTTTTTTGTATCCTTGATGCTTATCAAAGTGCCTGGCACATAATAAACACTTAATAAATATTTGTTGGCTTATACAATGACTAAGAAATGGAGGAGAAAATAGCACCAATATGGATCAGCATTTCCCCAAGCTGTAATTTCTTTTGGTGGGACAATAGATCACATAAATGAGCATCTTTATAAAGCAATCATATATCTATAGGAAGTGGTTAACTTTATCACTCATAATATGAACTTCCTTACCAAGTGGCAAATCCATAATTCAAAAAGGATGAAATAGTCACAAAACCAAGTTCTGTTTCTTAGAGATGGACAAGCAAGGCCTTGCACAGGAGATAGATGCTTTTTCTAGTTCTTGTGGATTTTTTTTATTATTATTTTCTTCGGAAGAAATATTTTTACTTATTGCCCTCCTTGAAAACTTGAAAAAACTATTTAACAATGGGCAAAGTTTGTAGTAAATCTCCATTTACAACATTGCTGCCTGATGTAAATTCTGACTTTGTTTCCTCTCCTCCCCTTTCTTCTCCCTCATTGGAAGAATTCTACACTATTTTCTCTTTATAAAGTCATTATATAGTATATGCATGGGCAGTTAGGTGGCACAGTGCATAGAGTACTGGGCCTGAAATCAGGAAGACTCATCTACCTGAGTTTAAATTTGAACCCAGACATTTACTAGCTGTGTGACTGTGGGCAAGTCATTTAATCCTATTTGCCTCAGTTCCTCATCGGTAAAATGAGCTGGAGAAGGAAATGACAAACTACTCCAGTATCTTTGCCAAGAAAACCCCAAATGGGGTCACAAAGAGTTGGATATTTGAAACAACTGAACAACAACAAATAGTATATACTTGCATATAAATTGCAACATGCAATATAAAAGGTTAAATGCAATTCCACCATTAAGTTCTGACTTTAGACCTGGGGCCTAGATAGCATCTATTTCTCTGCCAGGAGAAGGCAGGATATACTATCCCAACCCTATATGCCCTTAGCAACCTTGACAACTGTGATTCCTTTCTAGTTCCAGCTAGCATCAGTTAACACATTTGATCTCAGTGTATACACATATATTTATTTTGGCACTTTAAGAAAGTGTGTGTGTGTGTGTGTGTGTGTGTGTGTGTGTGTGTGTGTGTATACTTCTCCCACGTTTTGGCTAAAGGTATAACCTTTCTAGGGTTGTAAATGTCCCCTCCCACTACAGCATACTGCTAGGGAGGGCAAGAGCTCTGTTAGTTTGTATTTTGGATCCATGTTTTTGAAGTTCAGTTCTACCAACTTCCTTCCCTTTCCATACCTCTCCCCCACCTGCCTTCCACCATAAAAACAAATGGAACAAACCTGTCACTGGAGAGAGAGTCTGCAATGTCAGGTTCTAAGAAAAAGCACTAATGGTAGAATTATCACAACTATTTCCTATGTCTTTTAAAAATATTATTGGGACTGATGAAAAAAAATCTAGATTTTCAGAACAAGTGTCTGTTATTTTAGATTTTTCATCTATGGTAGTTGATTGTTTTATGGGTTTTGCTTCTTTGGGAAATTGGTAGTCAACTTTGGTTTTAAGAAATCTTTGTTTTGTTTGGTATAGCATAAAACATCATTATATCTAAACTTGATTTCACTTAGTACAAACAAATATCTCCAAAATCTCCATATTTATGCACACACAGGTGTGTGTGTGTGTATAGACATGTATATATATACATTCATACATATGTATAGATGTAACCAGTGTTTGGAATGTTTGGACTGACCTGTGGGAAAAGGTCTGAAACCTAACTGTGAACTCTGGGAATTATAGGTCTCCCTTCCAGAGAGACTTCAATTGTAGTGCTTTCTGACCAAGCTCGGAGTAAAAGGTGGGCAAAATTTCCTTCAGCTGTTGAATGAGACTGATGCTGGGAAAAGGAGATGCATAGAAGCAAATTCTGAAGGAGAAGAAAATCAGATGGGCAGAAAACATATGCATTTTAAATGGATACACAAGAATACTTTGTAGAAGTAGCTAAATCTCCTCTGCCTAGTCAAAACTCTTGTTAAGAAATTTGACTGAATTGTTTCTCTGAAAGACTAATTAAAATGAAGTACTTTAATTACCATCACCCCCAAGTTTCTTTTTTCTTATTCTGTTTATGAAACCTGATTTAACTCGTATCTTTGACAGTGCCTTACCCTTAATATAAATTATGATCAATCTGAACTTCTCTATAATGCATGCCTCTATATTAATTGAGGGCAGTGGAGAGAACAGTAGAAAATGCTGGTGACTATTTTGGTATAGCCAGTCTAAAAATAGGTCAGAAAATCTCTCTAGAATGCTAGTCTTTTCTAGCTGGGCTGAGCCAATTGTAATAGAATTTTATGGTTCTGGTGTTTGTTAATTACTTTTAATAAATTCATAAATAGGAGAGAGACATGATTCACATGGATCAGGATCGTTCTCTTAGATTAAAGTTTGTTGAATCAGATTCAGGTATAGCATAGAACATAGGCACATTGGGGAAGCCTAAGTCTCTGACATGAGGGACTTGGGGTAGATATGTAGACCAAGAGAAGGTTATGCCTCGGTTCTATCTAATGGAAAGAGAAAGACATGATCTAGAAAGACTCTTTGCTTCTACATTACTATAGTAGGAATAAAAGCTCTCATACAGCCAAACCTTCACAGCACACCCACAGTACATATTTTCAACCACTTTGTAAATTTTATTTAAATATTTTAAAAATTACATAAGATCCACCCATTTGAAATCTTTTATCATCCTCCATTTATCAGCACCCCAAACTACAGAATGAAATGAAGGCCTATCTCGATAACTTCAGCACTCTTTAGTAATTAGATAATTCATTCTTCATTCAGTAAACAATTTTATTCATCATTATGAGTTGACTCCTTCAAAAGTTACTAAGGAACAAATCAGTAGGCAGACAGAGAAACATAAAATTCTGAGTAGTTAAGGGTAAATAGAGATCTCACTTCATTCAATCAATTCTTTTTCTTTTCATAAAAATATAGTTACTAGTAAAGGGAGAGGAATCAAGTCTTAAATAATAACATTTAACGCGGAGATTTTTTTAAAATAGGAGACTGGTGAATGAAAGCAACATGTAGCATTAAAGTGGAAGGGGACAGAGAGAAAGACACAAGAGATTGAAAGCATAGAAGCATATTCTCATAAGGACTAAGCAGTCCTTGTTGTTGGAAGACCAAATTGAATCATCATTTATGTAGGTAGCATCAAAGTTCACAATTTGTAGGTCCTTTTTAAGATAAGCATGATTCAACTTGTTTACGGTTCGGGCAAAGGCATATTTAGAAGCACAACTATAAGCTTCCAAACGGTAGACTTTCTTGAAATGCAGATCAAAAAATGGGTTATCCTAAAAGAGAAAGGGAGGAAAAGTCATTACTTTTGTCATAATCACTGAGATAGATGACATAGTTTCACTGATTCCCATTGCAGGATCTGTCACGTTTATTAATCATTTAAAATATCAACAGGGGCGGCTAGATGGCGCAGTGAGTAAGAGCGCCTGCCTCGGAGTTGGGATGACCCGAGATCGAATCCGGCCTCAGAAAATGAGCACCCACACACAAATAATGACTGGCCGTGTAACCTTGAGCAAGTTACTTAACCCCAATTTCTTTAATGAAAAAAATAAAATATCAACATTAAGGATACTTTTTAAGAGTCAGAAATAATCCTTCTAAATATGTTCACTTCAAAATTAATGTTCCTATCTGATACTTCTTTTCCCTTCCCTGCCCTCCTTACCATTGACCTGTAAAATAAAATAATTCTGGTGGCATTTTTCCTCCCATAGTACAAATAAAACACTATCTGGGACTATGGAATTATCAGACTCGATTGTCCTTCCTTCTCAGTATATATGGGTTTATTTGAAAATAGGGAGGAATACAATAATATGAACTTCCCTAAAGAATCCAAGGGGCTCAAAAGGAAGGCTTTTTCTTCATTCTCTGACTGGTGCTCCTACAATCCCCATCCCAGCTCAGAAATGGAGCAGCAAGCTTTCTACCCTTTCTATATTACCTGCCACCAATCTACTGCCTTTGAAGGACAATAAACTAATCCTGGCATGAAAGGTAAGCCAATTTATTTGTCATTTGACATTATTGTTGGATCTAATGAAACCACTATTAATTTGGTATTGACAGTCTTATGAATAAGTGCTTATTTTAGAAGACAAATAAAGTCCCTTTTATCCCTGTTGAAAAAATAATTTATTCTTCAATGAATTTGCATTTCTATGACATTTTAAACTACTTTCCCTTCTAATTTGTCAGCACCACTTTTTCATGTCTCAGCTATATCTAAATGGCTAAATAGTTATGAAATCAACTTATGTGCACTTTATTCAGGCATAACAATCCATCTACCTAATCCTAAATTATGTTTCATTTTGTAGTTTTCATTCTTATTTCTTCAGATCAGGATGAAAACTTTTTCTAGTAATGACTAAATTGCATGATCTCTACATTGGATCTGTAGTTGCAGTATAATGCTTTTTTCCAAGTTAACACTCCTTTGACTGAATCCAGTGGATTTCTTAAAGGCCTTAAGAAACACACTGAAGATATTTTAAGAAATATACACATTTGGTTAAGAAATATATGCACATGGTCTGGTCTAGACCCCATGTTAGATTGCCTTATATCATAATAATCGTATGAGAAGGTGTAATAATGTTTCTACCACAGCTACCCCCTACAAATAAAAGGACTAAAAGATAACCAATGGAAGGAATAAAACTCAAATAAGAACTCAAGTGTGTTGTAAAGGACATTATCAGAGAAATTAATGATGAGGAATAGACATGAAGCAACCATGTAGCATGAGGAAAGGACAACTAATGGACAAATTGTATTCTCCACTGGTATTTACACAAAGTCAAGAGACTGTTAGGATGGCTGCTAGTACACTGGATGGATTCTTTTTGCTGATTTTAGGGGAGGACATAGACAAATGTTGTATGAAATGGGCAAGAATGTATTCCTTTTTATCTGAATTATTGAATGAAATATCAATGAAGTCATGGATCCATGGGAATACAAGAGCATAAATATGACCTTAATAATTGATCTAATTTTAAATTTAGGCATAATATAATTAGTTGAACAAAGGATAATTGAAGATGTGCATTTGTAACTTCTTTTTCATGTAGGAAAACAAATCTAGGTTACCTCATGGTAGGTAAGAGACAAATCAGTGAAAGTTGATGAGGCTGCTAATATTGTTTTATCAGTTACTGCTCTATTTTTGTCTGTCATCACCATAATGTGATGGGTGGGGGAAGCTAAAATATGCATTTCTTAAGAAGGCATAACTGCATTTTAAAAGACAGTAAATTTCATTACAAAGAAATGCTCTTATCACCAAGCCATCAGTATTCTTCCTATTTATATGTACATACTAAGCATTATCCTCCATCAACATAAAGGAAAATTTTCCTCATGTTTCTGGGATGCTTATAAATAACTAATATATCATATAATCTTTTAGGCCACCTGTTGAATCTTGGACATTTTAATTTCATAGGAGTTTAAGGATGAAAAGGAATGTAGAGATGATTTCATTAAATTTTCTATAAAACAGAGGAGGCAGCAGAATAGGGAGCAAAGTAGCCAGATTAATACAATACAGCTAGTTAGTGACAGATCCAGGAATAGAACTATGATCTCCTAATTTTCAGACCAATGTCTTCCACTGCACCATGATGTTTCTTTTTCTTTTTTTTCATGATGCTTCATATTTGTGACAATTCACTTTTTAAGGGCTAGGCATTGTGACTGCTTTTCCATAAATTTAGCCTTAATTTTATTCCATTTCAGTTTTGCCCTCTTTCTGGTACTAAACTCCTCTATTTCAAACTACATGATTCTTGCTGAAAATAATAATAAATGCGCTCATTTTTGAGAATTGAATTTTACAGGATCTGGAAGAAGACAAAATTCCTAGAATTCCTAGAGATGTCATAAGTAAAGATCTGAGAGAAGTGATTATTAATAACCAATGATCTGGGGACATCCAGAGTTCCCCCCTTTTCTATAGTCCTTGTTTCAAAGTTCAGTATCTTGAAGGACATTACTGATAATGAGATTTGATTAACTTTCTTAACAATCTTGATCAGACCCCACCCAGGCGGGGAAACCATTGAGCTCTATTCAGGTTTGGGTAGGGATAAAATTATTTGAATAGATTACCCAAGGCTGAGGGTAACTTAGAAGTAAATGCTATAATCAAGGTTCATTAGAACAGGCCTAGCCCCTCATTGTAATATTCATTCTCTCATTACTTGTTAACCAATCAGAGTTGATTATCAACCTCTAAAACACTCACCTTTCTAATGGCATTTAAGCTCTGAGCCTATGACCATAATGGTCATTGGGATTCAAGAGTGCCACTGATCTTTTATTAAAAATGCTATTATTATTAATACAATGAGTAATTACCTAGAAATTATATCTCTTGAACTTTTAAAACACATACCATAATACTGAGAATGGGAATATTAGATCCAGTCTGTAGACTTCAGGAAAACATATCTCAAAATTTTTCAGAGAAAATATAGGTATAAACTTTTGATTGGAGACTAAAATGGAATATAGTTTATAAAAGAAGGGAGACTATAAAAATGAAATTTTGATAATAGAAAAGTGGCCTTTCTAAAGAAAATAATGTGGCTGTACAGGGAGCTCTCTGATTATCTCATATTTTTAAAGGACATATGTAAGAGATGGAAAGATGGGTATCCAACATAGATTGAATGTAAAGAATGGCACAAGCCTCTAAGAATAATGTCAGGATGTCAAAGATCCAGAATGACTTGACGTTTGTGAATCATGCTTAGAATGTTAAAGAGAATTTTAAAATATAACCCCCACTTTGGGCAAGAAGATGAAGAAGGAAGGGATTGCCTGATAGATTAGGAGCAAATAATGTCAACAGATGATGGAAAGAAAAGAAATTTTGAACTTTTTGCTTCTATTTTTTTAAAACAAGAATAAACAATCTTTTACTTGGTAAAGATAGAGCAAATATGGTTAAAAGGATTGATACCCTTGTTATGAGGATGGGGAAGTTGCTCCTTTAAATGACTGTAAGTATCTAAGCAAAAACTGTTTACATCTTGGATTATTGAAAGAAGTTGAGGAAGTGATTAAACAGTGGTTGTCAGTCATGTCTGAGGAATTGGAGAAAGAGAGATAAAGACTGTAGTTGGAGAAATGTATCCCGAATTAAAAAAAAAAAATTTTTTTTAAAGCAATTGGGGCTAAGTAACTTGCTCAAGGTTACATGGCTAGTCATTATTTATGTGTGGGTGCTCATTTTCTGAGACCAGTTTCCATCTCAGGTCATCCCAACTCTGAGGCCGATACTCTTACTCACTGCACCACCTAGCTGCCCCTAATGTTTTTCTTTCTTTTTGGAGGGCAATTGGGGTTAAGTGACTTGCCCAAGGTCACATGGCTATTTTTTTGTGTTAAATGTCTGAGGCCGGATCCGAACCCAGGCCCTCATGACTCCAGGGTTGGTGCTCTATTCACTGCACCACTTAGCCGCCCCTGTATCCCGAATTTTAAAGGAGAAAAGGACAGATTCTTAAACTACAAAACAGTTAACTTTGACATCAATCTCTTCCTGCAAACTCTAAAATGGATTGCTGAATATTTAGAAAAGGGATAGTGTGGAGAGGCTAGGTGGTGAAGTGAATAGAGCACCAGCCCTGGAGTGAGAAGGACCTGAGTTCAAATCCAGCCTCAGACACTTAGCACTTACTAGCTGTGACCTTGGGCAAGTCACTTAACCCCAGGTGCCTTGCCCTCCCCCCTCCAAAAAAGAAAAAGAAAAGAGATAGTGTTATTTGGAGTCAAGATGGATTCATTACAGGACTATTAATGCCAAATTATCTAAATTTCTCCTTCTTTCTTTTAAAAAAGATAGGATTATTAGATTAGTAGAGTAAAAGAATGCTGTAAAGTATATCTTAATTTCAGTAAATCATATGATCACTTATTTCATGATATCTTTGGGGTCAAAATAGAGAATTCTTCATTGGTCCTTAGGAGAAGGTGGAAGTCCCTTAAAAAGAGGAGGGAAATTCTTGACTGGTTCTGAGGACTTTGTATTTTTTAAAATAGGGAGCTTATAGACTCCCTTTGGGGGAGGAGGTATCATGGGCTGATATTCCCAAGCAGATAAGCTAGACTGGTACAATGAGTGAGGTGTTGGACACCTTTTGAAAAGTGTCAAATACTGACATTCCCAGGTTCCATTTGTATGTGAACAGCCAAGCCAGAGAAGAGAGAAGTCCTCAATGTTTAGACTCAGGCCCTTTCTGTCAGGAAGGAGCCTGTGATACAAGCATTATGTAATCAATTCTGTGCACTATATTCTATGTTTACAAACTGGGGGAAGTTTGAGGAGAGCCACCAAAGTAGTTAAGAATCTAGAAACCATGTCTTATGAGACTTATTGAAGAAACTGGACATAGATATCCTGGAAAAAGAAATGACTTAAAGGAAATATGATAACCATTTAAAGATGTATGGAGGGTTGTTGTTTGGAAGAGAGATTGGATTTTATTCTGTGTAGCTCCAGAGGGAAGCATTGATGACTGGAAGGTATAGAAAAGCATATTTATGCTCAGACTGTGGAAGAACTTTCTGAGAATTAGTTGTTTTTTTTTTTTTTGAAGGAAGTGATTAGAAGTATTCAAATAGAGATTATATAATAGTCTTCCAAGAATGGAACAGATAGGGTTCCTATTTTGAGTGAGAGGTTAGAGTGTATGACCTTTATGGTTCCTTACAATTCTATGATTCTATTAATTTAGTTGTGATCCCTGCTGGAGGTGAATGGAGGTATTGAGAGTTCATGTGGTTATGAGGGGTGGGAATGAGGACAACAGTGGGGACTATGAGCTTAGAGCAGGAGGTAGCAAACTCAACTAATTTAAAACTCAACCAGATAAGACTTTGAGATTGACAAGGAGATTGGGGAAACCTTGACTAGTTATTATGCTTAATAGAAAAAGTTTAAATATTAATGCACAAAAAATGGAATAAAAATACCAACAAACTCCTTTCACCAAAAGATTACTCACAAAATATAATATCTTAACAATTATTGAGTATCAGAAATACATGCAGATACAGAAGTTTAGCAGGCTATTTCAGTATTCATATTATAAAACAGCACTTACAGTATCTGCTTCTTTTCCATCAATCATCTCCAGATCATCCAAAGACCATTTTTTGGTTACTTCATATTTTTCATCTAGACCTATTCTGTAGTGTTTCACGATAATTATTTTTACTTCTTCTCTTTTAGTCACTGCAAGATAAAAACTACTTAGTTTTCATAGGCTTTCTCATGACAGTGTAATAATTCAATATAATACTTTTCATTGATTGCACTCAAAGTGTTTTATTCTCTGTACTTTAATGTTTTGCTGAAACTTTATGAATTATAGCAATATAATCATTTATTACAAGTAGGGAAACCTACGAATCATCAAGCTGGAAAGAGACCATCTAGTTTAATCCCTTCATTTTCAGATGAGGAAACTGAGGCCAAAGAGGAGAAGTGACTTATTCAAGTACATTGGCAGCAGGTGTCAGAGTCAGATTTTGAATCTGACTCAATTCAGTGAACTTTCTGGCATGCCTGACTCCATCTAAATGATAACTTTTTTTTTTTTAGTCCAACCTAATTTCATTGGTGTATTGAGCTACTGGTAAGAAACTTTTTCTGCCAATACAGATAATCACTTTCTATGCAGTTGACAATCTCAGAGATTTTCCTCATGGCACCAGAAAGTTAAATGACTTATATAGGGCTGCAACAGCTAGTATGTGAGTTGGAACACAGATTTGGATCTTCTTATCTCTGCTACTCCTCTAAAATGCACTATTATTTTTTAAATCTGGAGAGTTATAACATTAAAAAATTAAGAGAAACTTCAATTTCTAAGCCAATGTCACCCTTGATCTACATTTATGTGCTGTGATGTTCCATACAGGTACTAACCAATGCTTACTTTTAATGTAGTCACATTAGCAAAAGAACTGAACTGACATAAAAAATTTCATATGTATGTAGTATTACTCTTGAAATAATAATAATTTCAGGCATCATGCCCCTTCTATCCATTTATGTATGATTTCTCAAGATTAAAATAGAAAAGTATGAGTAACCATTAATTATCTAGACACAAATAAATATTTTTACTAACATGTATAACTTGTGCCTTAAAGCCCATTTGTATGAGACTCTGATTTTTGGTGGAGATTGACTAGTCAATGCTCCATGTCAGACTGGGGGGAAGAGTTGGTGAATGCTTGGAGGAGCAACCCTGGTCTTCTGGCTTTAAGGGAAGAAATAAGTTCCAGGCTGTCTTCAGGTCCCTGAAGGGAAAGAAAGACTGGGAAAAACTGACAAGTAGAGGAGGTGGTACCTTGACCACGCCCGGGGATGTGCTGATAAATGTTGAACAGCTAGCTCTCCCCCCAAATGCAAGCACATTTTTAAGTTTAATTGCCAGTATTAACATTTTCCTTATCATTTCTTGAAGTCTAGACAAGTTCTGATTTTTTAGCAGTTGCTAATTTCCTAGATGTAAATATTCATGCTGAAAACTGAATAATCCCCTCTTTTGAATTGATATGAACTAGATCTAGCACATCACTAGTTCATGATGCCTGTGCTGTAGGTGGACAGACCTCCTCACCCCCTGGTATGTTGAAAGAGAGAGAGACAGAGAGAGAGACAGAGAGAGAGAGAGAGAGAGGAAGAGACAGAGACAGAGAGAGAGAGACACAGAGACACAGACAGAGACACAGAGACAGAGAGAGAGAGAGATACTGTCTCAGTCTAGCAGTTTTAAAGACACAGCATGTTCCAGCTATTCAACCAATGGGAAAGAAGCTGCTGTAGAGGGACACAGAGTATTTTCTCTCAGAAGTAGTTGTAACAGCAAGCACCCCAGCATCCCCAGAGTGGCTGCCAACATAGGTTCTTATATCTACTTTTGTAAAGGAAAGCAACTCAAAATGGGTTAACAAGCTTACTTTAATCAAACAAACAAATATTACTTAGTTCAGGGGAAAAAGGTCAGCACCCCGAACTTCAGAGTTACAGAACTTACAGATCAAACAGACAGGCTTCCAAACTGTCCAACCATTATATCAATACCAAATCACAGTTACCAGAGAGGGAAGCATCAACATCTGGGTTTTCAAAGCCAGGGGACTCTCAACAACGGCTTCCCAGAGTCTCATCTGGTCAAATCACACAACACTTCTCAAAGTGAGTCCCAAAGCAAGGCCTCAAATCAGGGATTATATAGTCTTCTCCTGGCTCAGAGAATATAACCACCCTCTTGACCTACTACCCAATCACACAGCATCAAGGTGTGGTCATTCCTGAAAACCAAGCCTCCTACCACAGGCTCCATGTGACCACATTCAGCCTATTAGGAGGCAGAGTATATTTTCAAATCAAGGAAGGTTCTCAGAGTCACTTAAGTCAATCAAAGTCTCTTAAGCCAATCAAAGGGCCTAGGGGCAGGGAAGATCTTCAAATCTGCATTTCCATTACAGTAGTTCCCTTCTGTCTTCCACGTGAGTGTCTCCATCTTTGGTGATCTGAGAATACACCATAGTTGGGTTTCACATATACCCTTCAGATGGCTGTGCCATGCCATGATATCTAAAGACTTTTTAAAAATCCATTAAATGTAACAAAATTTATATCATTTAGTTCTAGTTGAAACATCTAAGCATGTTCTTGAAATAAATTCTAAAACAATGTTCCCTGAAGTTAAAATAACTCATTTATCATCACATATCAGTATTATACAGTGCTAAGAATATAGTCCAGGAAGCTAGGTGGTACAGTGGAATTCCACTGGCCTTGGAATCAGAAAGATTTATCTTGATGAGTTTAGATACTTACTGTCTGTTGATCTGGGCAAATCATTCAAGCTTAACCCTTTTTACCTCAGTTCATCTGTAAAGTTAGCTAGAAAAGGAAATGGCAAACCACTCCATTATCTTTGCCAAGAAAACCCCAAATGGGGTCACAGAGTCAGACACAACTGAAATAATTCAGCAAAAAGAACAGAGCCCAGAATCCCTGAATCTTAGCATTATTAATCAGTTAATCAACGTGTATTTATTAGCCACTCATTATATGCTAACATGTTAGGGTTATGGGCTAAACATAAAGAAAAAATAGTAGAAGATAGCATTTAAACAAAGAGGGGTAAATGGAATGTTACAGGTTAAGTGCAGAATTAAACTAAATTCAAAAGAGGGAGAGATCATTGGGGTTTGAAGTAGCTGGGGAAATCTTTGAAGAGGAGAGGAATTTAATTTTTTGCATAAGAAAAAGATGAAGGTAGGCCTTCTCTGTTGGGGGGAGGAGGACAGATTATGGAGGAACTTGAAAACCATACTCAGTATTTTAAACTTCATGAGATAAGCAGTGAGAGCTTGGGTTCTTGAATGACAGGATGAAAATCCTGATTTTCTCTATTCTCCTAAGGTCTTATTCTGATGATTCATTCTGACTAGATGATCTTGAGTTCTCAAAGGCCATACCAATAAAATGCACGTTCTGGCAAATTCTACCAAGTTAGTTAAAGTAATGGATTGCGTCTGTTGTCTAAGGACCAGAATATTTAAATTCTTGGAGGTTCATCAGCAGATTAGCCCTTGGGCCATAAATTCTTCAACCACTGCAGCTTCCTAAAAACTCTATATAATAATGTATATTAACTCTATATACAAAATGTTGACATTGCAGAGACTTGAAGCAGTGGTAAACAATGGGAGACATTATAATTTCTTGAATAGTGGAATGAAAGTACTGTTTTAGATAAAATAGTCTGAGAGAGGCATACAGGATAAACTGGAAGGGGAAAAGGAGGTGAACTGGCAAAATGACCAGTTAGGAGACTTTTGAGAGTGATCTAGGCATGAAATGGTGAGTTCCTGTAAGGGCAATGGAAATTAAGAGAAAAGTCTGGAAAGATTTTTTTTTTAGTGGAAGAGAAAAAAACTTAATGACAATTAAATATAGAAAAATAAGGACAAGTAGTAGATATGACCACAAGTTTTTTAGCCTGGGAAAATTGAAAAAGAGAGATGGTATGGGGAGAAAGGTACTGAGTTCAGTATTTAATATTCTTATGCCACAACAATCCTAGCCAAATGCCATGAGACATCCTTTAAGGATAAGAGGGTAATAGGGTTATTAGAGGTATATTGAATACCATAGCAGATGATCAAAAAGTCTTCTGTTTGGAATCTTCAAATGGTAATTGCTTTCGTCCAGCTACATTTTGATTTTCTATGACTTTCTACTCTATGTTACACAACCAGGCCAATGATTCCAATGTTCTCTATTGTACTGATTATGCTTCAACTCATTTTCTACTTTGATGTGATTCACTTTGCCATCAAATATTCTTGTCTTGGGGTCCACTACAGCTGTGATTAGCTTAAGGTTACTAAGGTTATACCCTCAGCCACTACTGGTAAGTTTCTTGAACTCTAGGCCTTTCCTTCAGTCCTAGACTCCTGGTTAAAAAAGCCCCTCAGTCCTAGACTCCTACTGGTTAAAAAAAGAGCCTAGGCCAAAGGATAGAGTCTTGGACAATGCTGAGAGTTAGGAGCAAGGAGAGGATGAGGTGACAGCAAAAAGTACAAAAGGAATCAGCCACAATTTAGGAGAACTAGAGGAGCTCAATGCCATGGAAATGAAGAGATGAGAGAGTTTCAATAAGTCAGCCATGTGAAGTTACTGATGGTGCTTGAGGGGGTGAAAACTAAGAAAAAGGCTTTGGATTTTCCCTGGAGGGAATCACTGGTCACTTACATGAAAACCATTTTGATACAGTATTGAGAACAGTAGCTAGATTATAAGAGAAAGGGAAGAGAGGAGGTGAAAGTAAAAGTATAGACTTTTCGTAGAAGGTACTGCAAAAGGTGAAAGTTAAAGGAGACAGTAGGGTCAGATATAGGACTTTGGATTCTTCTTTTTATGTGGGATGAGGCTGTGAAAGTATGAAAGCAGAAGGAAAGGAGTTTAAAGAGAAAAAACCTAAAGACATTAAGGACCAAGAGGAAAAATGAAGGGGTCACATCTTGGAGGAGATGAGAAAGGATTAGGTTCAAAGCACAGAAGTGTTAGTTTTAGGAAGAACATACAATTTCTTCCTCTGAGATTAGCAGTGCCCAGCACATAGGCACTTAACAAATGAATGTTGATTTGGGTTAAAAAACCAAAAGTTGGGCGGCTAGGTGGCGCAGTGAGTAGAGCTCTGGCCCTGGAGTCAGAAGGACCTGAGTTCGGAGCCGGCCTCTGACACTTAATCCACACAAACAAAAAAACCTAGGCGTGTAACCTTGGGCAAGTTACTTAACCCCAATTGCCCTAAAAGGGGCGGCTAGGTGGCGCAGTGAGTAAGAGCGCTGGCCTCGGAGTTGGGATGACCTGAGATCAGATCCGGCCTCAGAAAATGAGCACCCACGCATAAATAATGACTAGCCGTGTAACCTTGAGCAAGTTACTTAACCCCAATTGCTTTAAAAACAAAAAAAAAACAAAAAAAACAACAAAAACAAAAGTGATTAGAAGGCACAACCAGTGATATTCTGAGATGAAAGTATATAACAACTTTGATTAGCCCAGTAATTTAAGTATGCTTACTACTGACAATAAGATCTTGGATTTGCTCCCAATGTGTATCAGTTAGTATTATATTTACAAAAACTGTATCACATGTAGAGCTAGGCATTTCATAAATATTTTCACATTGGTCACAAGGGGGATAAAGCAGAAAGCTATGGATGAAATTGTTCAGAAGTACTGAAAAATGTACATGTTCAAAGCACATGTGCAATTAACTTTGAGTAACCATATGAATAGGATGTTATTGTTATAAATAATTACCTAGAAACATTTTTTATTCAAAACAATATAATGCTTTTAAGGTTTGCAAATTATTTTATGTATGTTATTTCATTAGTTTCATACTGTAAAGAAAAAACCAAAATAAGGTTTAAATTGGTTTTTTAAATAAGTAAAAAACTTATTTTCTAAAATACTAAAATTTCTAAGGCAGTTCTTTCTATTTTTATTCCTCACATCTCTTTGGATAACCTTATTCTCAGAAAATTAGTTTGCTAGTACTTAACATGGTGTTCATAAGCACAAAAATTACAGGTGACATTTATCTATTTTCTTAAGGTTTGCAAATGCTCAACATACATTATCCCACTTGGTACTGTAGATATTATTGTCCACATTTTACAGATGAAGAAACTGAGATTGGATGATTAAATGACACCCATGATCACATAGTAGCTAGTAAGTATTGGAGGCAGAATTTGAACTTAGGTCTCTTCTAATTCCAGTCATTCCACTGTGCTACTATCTATAAGTGTCTTAATAAATGTATGCTTAATTTAAATTGATCTTACACTAGTGCTTAACAGTACCACAGATGTCAAACAAAGAGGAAACTAAGTGTTGAGTTAAACACTTTGGGAAAATTCTGTGGCATAAAGGAAGCATAAAATGCTTTAATTTGGCAAAATAGCCTCTCTGGAGCCTATGAGACTAAGAATATTCCTAAGCCAAGAACCAAAGAGTCCATTTTGGCTGGAGTAAGCCCAACCTGTAATCTCCATGCATGCATTCTGCTGCCAACAAAATTAAATTGCAATATGTGTATTAATGCAAGAGCAAAATGGAAATTTATCACATTGTCTTAAAAAAGAAATTTGTTTAGATAGATAAAACATCATAGGATTGGTTTTAGTAGCATCAGAAGTAGAACTGCATAGTAACTACCAGTTTGTAAAAGGATATTCTTCCAGGGAATTCTAGTATTGAGCTAATTGAGATGCAATATTTCATTTGGCTTTTTTTTCTTCCTTCCCTCCCTTTTCTTCCTTCCTTCCTTCCTTCCTTCCTTCCTTCCTTCCTTCCTTCCTTCCTTCCTTCCTTCCTCCCCCCCCCCCCCCCCCCCCCCCCCCTTCCTTCCTTCCTTCCCTCCCTCACTCCCTCTCTCTCTTTTTTTTTTTATTCTTTCAGCATTATAGCCTCCATTTCATACCCATCATTTATCTTAATTTTTAATTGTAATACACTTTCTACTTTAGAAATGCCTATCCTTTTAGCATATTAAATTGAAAGGAGTTAGGTCAATTGAACAAAAAGGAGTTGGTCAATTGGAGGGGAAGGTAGCTCAATTTGTGGCAAACTATATAGAAATGCTCCTATCAAAATGAATGTCTGATATTTAACATTTAGTGGTTAGTGTGACATTGGATAAGAATCTTTTGTGTGAACATGACTTAGAATAAAGGAGTTTATATTTAGCGTTTGGACTACTAATATTATAGTGGTTACTGTGGTTACTTTGGTCACAATAAACTAACCAAAACCATCTGAGACTACAATATGAGACATTGGGGAAATTGATGAAAAGTCTTGGGGTTTTATTGAAAATATGATCACTGGGATTCTGCCAAGCAAAGTATTTTTTAAAAAAATTTTCTATAAGGAAGAGCCAACCTTACATCTATGCTAGATTGGATCATCAAGATGGATTTATGGAGATTATACATAGGATGAAAGAGAAGAAGGATGACTTTGTTGGGAACAGTAGCCCCAAAGGATTCAATTTGAACCTCCTGATAAGGCTTCTGAAAAGTGTGTTTTTTATATGCAGAGATCCAAAACTGAGAACCATGAGTTTATGACCTATCTCTTTTACTGTACTTGCTATTGTTGTAATTCACTCTAGTCCTTTATATCCACCAAGGTTAGGGTAAAATGGGGATGGTGAAGTGGAAAAAATGTTGTATTTGGAATCAAGGGACATGGATTCAAATCTACTTTGCGACTTACTATCTATTTGACCTTGGGCAAATCAATTAACTCTCTGGGCCACAATTTTGTTATCTATAAAATGGGGGTAGGGAGAACTTGACCTCTGTGTTCCCTTCCAGCTCTAAATCTATGATTTTATTGATTTGGCTCAGATTTTAGAATTGTTAGTTCAACATTACCAGCAGTTCTTCAAGTATATCCCATGTGCTCAAGATCCAAGTGTCTTAGACATTAGGAGAAATTGGCTCATTTGTAATTAATTTGTTGATAATTGTGACAGTGCAATCTATCAATTTTAAAATCTAAAATTATAAAAGTTAAGAGATGAAAGCAGTGTGTTAAAATGGAACCTTAGCCAAAATCAGTGTTCATACCTATAATTTTATGTGTCAAATATGTGTATGTATTTTATAAAGCTATAGACTGGATCTGTAATTTGACTGCTAAAGGGAACTCTAGGTAAGGAAACTCTTTCTACTGATACAGTTAGTCACTTTCTCTGAAACTTATATTATTAGAGTATTAGCTAGAGCACTGAGAAATTTAAAAACTTGTCTATGATCATGAGGCCAGTATGGGCCAGACAGAGGTTTGAACCCAAGTTTTCCTTGTTTGGAACCTATCTGCTATGTTATGGAGAAACTCTTAAGATGAGCCACTAAGACCCTAGCTTGACTCAGATCTGCAAATACAAAACATTTCATTTAAACTCTCCCACAGAGACTTTTAACAATATCCCAAAAATGCAATTTGGTCTAGTAAGTGTGAATGTGTGAGTGAGCGAGTCCAAGCAGATACCTTTTGAAGGGGAAATGGGTTATAATGTGCAAAATCTGGTTAAATATTAAAAGTGTTTTATATGTTTAATTATTTCAAACTTTCTCTCATGGAAATGAAAGCTCTTCATGAGCAGAAAGTATTGTACTACGGCTCAAAATACCTACTTCTGTGGTTAATGGCATTTTATTGCTATTTCATCTTTAATCTTCCCATTCTCCTGACGTTAATCTCGCTAAAAGGAGTGTGACTGTTGTTGTCAAGAGAAACTCTCTTATGTGTTTTCTTTTTCTCTGTGGAACTTCCCTGGGTTGACAAAACTACTCCCAATTTAAAAATTGGCCTTGGGCTGTGCCTTTTTAGCCAGCAATAACCTAAATTTACGTTTCCAAATTTACTTAGACTTCGTTCAGATGTATTTAGTGGTCTCTTATTTCTTGTTACTTGACACACAGGGACCACAATATTAGAAATGATTTGACAAAATCATTTGTCACTCTAATTCATGGCTTTTTTGTTTGCTGTGTTCTGCATTCATCCCACATAGAGGGAGAGATAGTAAATATGCATTGAACTGGCCTGTATTATCTTCAGAATCTTAGTTTGTATCACTAATTTTTAATTTAGAATCTTTGGAAATATGAAATGTTTTTTAAATGTTAATGTGCTTCTAAAATAAAATAACCTGTTTAAATGGTTTAAAAAGTTGCTCCAACATATTATTAAAAAAAATAAAAAGTGGGGGCAGCTAAGTGGCACAGTGAGTAGAGCACTGGCCCTGGAGTCAGAAGGACCTGAGTTCAGATCTGGGCCTCAGACACTTAACGCACACACAAACAAAAACCTAGCCCTGTGACCTTGGACAAGTTACTTAACCCCAATTGCCCTCCAAAAAGCAAAAAAAAAAAAAAGCGCTTTCCTCACTTTTCTGAATCTTAGCTTCCTCATCAATTAAAAAAAGAGGGATTGGACTACAGCATGGTCTGTAAGGTCCCTTCCAGTCCAACAAGCTGTATAATTTTATGTGTCAAATGTGTGTGTGTGTGTGTGTGTGTGTGTGTGTGTGTGTGTGTGTGTGTGTGTGTGTGTGTGTTTTATAAGGATATGGACTGGATCTGTGATTTAGTTGGTAGAGGGAACCTCCTAGGTAAGGAGTTATTCTATACTAAGCTATGCTGTACAATGTTATGCTATATGTTACTATTATAATCTTTCTAGCTCTTTATTTCCTATCCCCCCTTGGATTGTATTTTATTAAGCTTTATTTCTTTTTTGTATGTTAAAAATTTTAGCAGTAATAATAGGAACTCCTTGAGGACCACAACTATTTCATTTTTTGCTTTGTATTTTCAGCATAGCACCTATTATAATGTTTTGCATATAAAGTATATACTATAGTACATATAGAGTACAGACCTGTGATTTTATTGGCATAAATAATTCTTACATGAGGAAACTTCCTTTTTCAATGCACTTGATACATTCTCTGTAATTAATAGTTTTAGAAAGTTGCCTAGAGTATTGACAGGTTAAGTCACTTGCTGAGAGTCATGAAATCAATGGGACTTGAATCCAGGTCTCCTAGCTCATTTCAACACTTTTGGGCCATGCTGCATCTCAAATGTTGAATTAAATTGAGTGTGACTCCATTTCATGTCTTCAGAGATTATTTATTAACTTTTTGGTATTTCAGATCACTGCTTTAGTGATTATTCTTAGTTTAGTGTTTTGTACACAAGAGATTTGAGGCACCTGGCCTTTCCACAAAAAAGGAAACTTCTTTGTCAGTGATAGCAAAGTGCTTAGCAGAAGGTGTAATGTTAATGGGATTTAAGATTTTCCCCACCCATTAATAGGCTTCATGTGGAGCCCATTAAGAGAAGCTTACTTAGGGGAGGCTTGCTTGTAGGAAGGCTTTCACATGTTTTGCTAATTTCTAATTAGGCACTGAGTCATGAGTCATTAGGCACTGAGTCATTTTACTTTGGGGGCCTGCTTATGAGAAGGATCTTGTGGTTCTCTAGTTAAGATTCTGAGTGGCCATTTGTTCAGAAGTCCCCAACTGCTCAGCTGTAAAGGCTCTCTTAATCTAGGGATGGACGTATGTAAAGTGTATAGTTGATTCAGGCAGTCAGAGCCTTGTCTGTTGGTCTTTATTTCTCTGCTTGTATTTTCTCTGAGGATCAGAGTGCCAACTTTTCCCCTGAATTAGTGAATATAATTAAAAAAATTGTTGACCCCTTAAACAGCTGACTTTCCTAGTAAAGCACATCTAAGCTCCTATGCTAGCAGCCATCCTGTCTATGCCAATGTGGGATACAAAGGGATACAAAGAGTGAATTCTGAGGAGAAACCACAAGCTGAGAGTATAATTTCCATGTACTTAGAAAGAGGTTGCTGCTTCCTAATGTATTTCCTTCCTCCTGGGAATCCCAATAAATTGCAGAAAGGGTGGATGAGAAATTGGTGGAAGATGTATAGGAAGCATGGGGAATGTCAGGAAATATTTGACTTAGACACTTATCAGGGAAAATTTCAATGTTGTTGTTGTTCAGTCATGTCTGACTCTTTGTGACCCTGTGTGGGATTTTCTTGGCAAAGATACTGGAGTGATTTGCCATTTCTTTCTCCAGTGGATTAAGGCAAATAGAGGTTAAGTGACTTGCCCAGGTTCACAAAGCTAGTGTCTGAGGCTGGATTTGACCTGTGACTCAGGTCTTCCTGACTTTAGATCCAGATCACTATCCACTGAGCCACCTAGCTGTTTCCAAAGTCTCAATATGTATAATTAAATTAGATTCTGATATATTGGCTGGGGACACAAGATGTATTGTTGACAAACATCATACTGATAAGCAAGTTTATCATTTGACCTTTCTGCTCAGTTTCCTGTGAAATGGGAATGATATATATGTATACCTATTTATCTACCTATCTTATAAGTACATGTGCTTTTTAGTGTATCACAGAAAAATTGACTAAAGTTATTCCTAAATAATTTGTTTTTAGGAATGTACAAATTACAAAAAGCAAATTTCAGAGAAGGAAAAGATAGCAGCTTGCTAAGGAAAAAAACCATACATTCCTTTAAATGAGCTGATTTAGTCTCGTGGATTTTGAAAGTCACAAGAATTTTAGAGGTACAGAGATTAGGAGCTGTACTGAACAAGGGAGATTCATATGAAAATATAATGACATTCTATTTGAAATTAATTTCCTTTCAAAGTATAAAAGAATTTATTTTACTACTTATGAAATTGTATAGGTTTATAAGTGAAGGAAATTTACTAATGTACAGTTTACTAAATGAGAGCTGGCCTGGTACAGTGGGTACAGAGCTTGGCCCCAAGTCATCCCTCAGGCAAATACTAGCTGTTCGACTTTGGGGGACTTACTAAATTTCTCATAGCCTATACGAGTTCTCTGTAAGAGGCAGATCAGATATCCAAATACACTCTGGGAGAAGGAGTTTCTTCACTGAACATTCCCTATGCCAATGAAATCACAGGTCTAGTCCAAAATATAAACTGTACTAAATGTAATTATTTCAGCAGTGCCAAAACATTTCCTTTATTCTAATTACTGTATTAACTTTAGTTGCAGTTATTCTATATTTTAGCATATTAAAACTGGAAAGAAACTGTTCATTTTCTAGATGAGGAAAACTGAGGCCTAAAGAGGTTAAGTGAGTCACAAGCTGATACAGTCAGTTAGTGGTGGATACAGTACTGGACCTAGAGTTAGGAAGACCTGAGTTCAAATCCTACCTTAGAAATGTACTAGCTATTGGCCCTAGGGAAATCATTTAACCTCTTTCTGCTCAGTTTCCTCATTTGTGAAATGGGGATGATAACTATAGCATAGGGTTGCTGTGAAGATCAAATGAGACAACATATGTCAATGCTTAAACCTTAAAGTACTATATAAATACTTGCCATATGAACACTGAGCTCCTCACTCCTAGCTTTCTGCTTCCCCACTCCCCACCTTCTTACATTTCTGAAAAAAATGTTCTCAAATTGAGGGTTGTGATAGAGTTTGAAGAGAATTCAGCAGAACTAGGGTACTGGGCTTGGATCCATTCTGTATCTAAAATCAGGTTAGCTTTCCTCTCCCTTTAGGTACCTCTTTCCCACTGAAAATCCTATTATGATCATCTCTCCCATCACTACTTGTTATCATTTGACTCTCTGCCTTGTCTGTTCCTCTGTGTCCTCAACTCCCACCCCCTCTTCCTCTCATCTTAGAGAGATGGATGAAAGTGAGAACCCAATCATTCTGAAGGGAACCCAACTCAGCTCATGCTGATTTCTGTCCTAATAGAGTCTGTACTACATCACTTAGCATATATTTAGTTGTAGCTTTTCCCCCTTCACTACAATTCATTTGGGGGTGGGGGTAAAATACAGCATTTCTTCATTTATTTATTAGCTTCATGCCCTTGAACAAGTTACTATCATACCCTCATCTGTAAAATGGGAAAAATAATATATCCTTTACCTATGTCACAGGATTAGGGTGAGGATCAAGTCAAATCTACATGCATTTATTTGGTACCTACTACTTACCAGGCACTCTATCAAGCACTGAAAATATACAAAAAATGGCAAAAACAGTCCCTGAGCTCACAGTCTAATGGGGGGAGACAGCATGCAAACAGCTATGTATAAACAGACTACATACAAGATAAATTGAAAATAATCAAGAGGAAAGGCACTAGTACTACGGAGAAGTTTCCATAGTGTTCTATTCTGACTGGGGTTTTTATAGGATTATTTCATGTGTGCTAGTTTTCTCTCTCCAATTGGTCCCTAAATTCCTTGGGCGAGGAGACCATGCTCCTTTTTAGTCTTTCTCATAGTTCCTGGAACAGTTGTGGACATACCATGGAAGCTCCATAAATACAAAGTTTCACCATAGTTTGAATCAATTCAACTAAAATATTGAGCTGAATTGAATAGCTTGATGACTTGGAAATCAAGAAAATACATTTTTTCTTACATTTTAAGTGAATTTTGGGAGTAGAAAAGAGGGAAAAGGAGTTCTTTCTAGTTACTAGAGATAACAAAGACATATAAAGACTGACTTGTGGGATGAAAAAGAATTTGAGAATTAGCTCTAAAATGTTCTATTACCCAAGATAGGGAACAGGGGAAGGGTCTTCATTTCATCGGTACAGAGAACTCTCAGATGAGTAAATGCCCTCTAACAAAGTAGGTCAATACCTCCTCTTCAACTTACAGTCTTAGAGATTTGTCCAGAGCACTGAGAAGTATGTGCCTTGGGCCATATGGATAGCTAGAATCAGAGGTAGGACCTGAATTCACCTTATTCAGGCTCTAGGCCATTATGTCACACTGCCTGTCATACTGACTTAAGAATAGGTAATCCCATTCTAGGAAATAAAAGAATCTTAACTCCTATATGAGTTCTTATGATTCTTCCCTTACATTATGAAAGTATATTAGTGTGCAGTGCTAGATAATGGGAGGGCCATTACCATTGTACAATCCCCTCTGTTTACGCCTCTGGGCTTCAGTTTTATTATCTGCAAAATGGAGAGTAATAATACACTGTCTATCTCCCAAAGCCATGGACACAATGAACCATTTAAAATACTTTGTATAAAACTCCATAGAAATGGATACTATTGTTATTATGACTCAGTTTCAATAATGGAGTGCTAAGTATCTCTCTGTCTTAAGGTTTTGAGGGTAGTGGTTAGTGTATGACACACTAAGGTTCAATGCAACTGATTATTTTTGCACTCATAGCTCAAAAATCATTAGTAAATGCTCTTTTATTGTTTGCTATGAAATTAATAAAGAGTCCTTAGTACCTTCTTTAGAAATATGTGATTCTTTTTCAGTTATTCTGAAGAGTTATCACTGCTGTCCAAGTATAACTGCTTCCTGGTCGCTCATCCAGAAGGTGGGGAGGGCTAAATGCACATATCCCAGTTTAAATACCTTCCTGGGATGGACAGCTTATTCGTCAGGACAAATTGTAGGAACTCTGCTCTGAGCCTTTTCCTTATTCTAACTTGCAGTTTGATTTTGTTGTCTTTCACTTAGTCTAGAGTTTTTATTCTGTCTACTTTTTGGATCTCCTTGACTCACTATTGACGAGTGCATCATTTCAGGACACAGACATTCCTCTTGTTGTTTTTTACCCTTTTCCTGTACCCTACATTGGATAATCTGATAATTTTTTTCTATTCCCAAGACCCACCTTTGTCTTTAACTAACTCAGTTTGCATGGTTCAGGACCCATAAAAGCATGGCCCAGGAAGCCTCAGCTAGTGCCACAGACATGTCCCAGCTACACCATGCTGATAGTTGGGGGTAGGAGAAACAGAGACACAGAGTAGGGGAGACCACTGTAAGAGTATTTGAAAACTCTTAACACCTGTAGATATTCTTCTGTTCAGGCACAAACTATAATATGCTGGCCTTTGAGAAGATTGTTGACGCCTTAAGGAAGGGCCAGAAACCAGTTTCCTATATTATTCCTATAATAATATAGGAATATTACATTATTCCTATATTATTCCTATAATAATATAGGAAACCAGTTTCCTATATTATTTTCTTTCCTCCTACTCCCCTGAAAGGTTAGAGAAATTTTGCTATATATAATTCAGTAAAGTCTAGGATTCATATCTACATTCAAAAGACAGATTGCAGGTCGAGCAAACCACAATTAAGCAGGTAGAAATCTGGTTGCCAGACTAGTTAACATAGATCTTTAGAATTTTAACTGCTGCTCCTATATTTGCATAATATAATAAATATGCAATTTGGGATATAATATCCATATATACTACTGATTGAGTATCAATTTTTTTGTCAATGGGTTTTGAGCTTAGGTGCTTGGTGTATTACATATATGTATGTATACATAAACACACACACACACACACACACACACACACACACATATATATATATATATATAAATTGTATTAACAGATGTAATATTATTAAGTAGGGGGGTCTATTCTTCCAATATGCAGTTTTCTACATTTTCAAGTTCCATCCCTGTCTAGGATAATAAATTGTAAGCTATTCATTACACTGTGAGCTCCTTAAAAGCAGAGACTATCTTTTGTCTTTGTATCCCCAATGCTTAGCACAGAGTTTGGCACATAGTAGGTGTTTAAGAAATACTTACTGACTGAATATGCATAAAGTATAAATATTAAAGAAACAAAGCCCAGCATGAACTAAGTGACTCTTGGCTGGAGGGCAATTTGCCTTCTTTTTATTAGTTGCGTCTTTTATTAATTTGATTTTTTATAATCATATTATCTTCTTATTGTTAAAATCCCTAATGCAGTTAATATGCAATTAGAAACCATCCTATATTGAAGAGAAAGTTCATTACTACTCCATCTTTACAACCTACTTACCATCAATAAAGTATCACAACAGAGTGTTTTATGAAAAGTGTGTTGTTTTTAGAAAAATGATGAGAGGTAACATGTCACTGGATAAAGAGTAAGTCAGTCTTGAGGTCCTGCAGATCTGCATTCTGCCTTTGACAATGGCTCTGTGACCCTGGGCAAGTCACTTAAGCTCTAAAGCTCCAGGAACCTCTCTATTAACATTCTAGGTATAGAGAAATCGAGGTCTTACTCAGTTAAAAAGTTTCCACACCTGGCAATTCTACTAAAGAAATCACAGTTGCAGTCCCTATTGCTTGAAAAAGTAATAAAAACAAATTAGTTCCCATCTGAAAATTAAGGATCTATTGTTCCTTATTAGAAGGAGAAATCCACTTCCCTAAATGGATAGTAATTGAATGAAATAGCCCAGCCCCTCCATTATTTAAAACTATAAGGACAATTCTTTGCTTATAAAAAAAAAAATCTTATGCTAATACAATGACCTGCAAAGAAAATGCACAGGATAGCATCTTGGATACTAAGTAACCCAGTACATTTTCAGATCCATTTCTGAACAATTAACCAAAAGGTTTTTTGCAACACAGGGTTACACTGAGTTTTTTGGATTTTGCTGTTCCTTAATTCTCAACTTCGGCTTATCAGCAAATCCAAGCACAGTAACTCTGTCAAGTACTAAGTACATTTCCCTCTGACACCCACTATCTCTCATCGAATCCTCATTGGAATGGGGCTTCCTTAAAACAAAGAACACCATCAGTAAGTTACCTGATACACAGAGGTAGTACCTATCCTGGGCTGGGAACTCAATTTCGATAAATTCATAGAGATGCTGTGAGAGCGGTTTAAAGAGTTTCTTCTCCAAGTCCTCTTTTACCAGAGATGACATTTCCTTCAGTTCAACTAAGATTGATGCCTTGGCTCAAGCTTATTTATAGTCTTTCTTTCTTTGGCTCTCTGGATCCCTTGTTCTGGGCTGCAGCTGGTCTGGCAGTATCACCTACGTTTTGCTCCTCAAATTCCCACAGATCCTAGTCTCTGCTGGTATTTCAGTCAGAGCCAGGATCCAGGATTTGGAGCAATTTCCAGCTTCTCAGACCCCTCACTGCAGCATCAGCCACGGCAGTGGTGGCTCTACCATCACACTTCAGCATCCAGCAGGCTTCCCTTGGCTGTTCATCTGTGGTTTGTTGATGAGGAAATATATTGATAAACATCGGCGGGTATAAACATGGAGCTCCTTGGCTTTTCCAGTTCTGAGACTTCCCCCTCCCCTTTCATATCAATATTCAGAGGAAGACCACTTCTTCAGTTTGATTCCATTACACAGAGCAGCTGTCTAGCTGTATTGATTGAAATCATCTTCCATTAAGAACTTTGCTATCACTGGCAAGAGAAAAAGCAGCGTTGCTTGCTCCCAACATTCCCCACAAGTAGGGCTTGCTCTTTCCTTTCCCTCTCCTGGAGTGCTGTCAAACACTTTCCTTTCCCCACAGGTTTGCACATAGATTGCCTCAGAGGAGAGAAACAGCCAATTCCTGCTTCAGAATCACTTCTGAAATTAAAAAGAGCCTTCAATATTAGTCTTCATGGCACTGTTTGAAAATCCAATGCAGTTAAGTGGGTGAAATGATACTGTACAGGTGGTGGTTGCAAACCATGATGCTTCATTTCCATAGAGGACAGAGGAATTGGGTTAAAATCCTTCCTCTGCTACTGTGACTATGGGCAAATTATTTAACTTCTCTGGGCCTTAGTTCCCTCACCTATAAAATGGGGAGGAGGGGTGAATCCCTAAAATCCTTTCCAACTCAGTCTCTGAATTCCTAAAGTCATTTTAGGCACACATGTTCATAGTTAGCTAATGTTAGTTAATATTCTTTCATAGCTGTGGTATACCCAAATAAAGCGGACTTAGTTATAGCCAAATACACCAATCAGTTCTTCTAGGTCCATTTTTTGCTCTATAGACATGACATTTGAAGTAGAAGGAAATAAAAGAAACACACATTTATGAAGTATCTACTGTGTGCCCAGCACTGAGCACTTTATAAATATCTCATTTGATCCTCACAACAATCCTGTGAAGTAGGTGTTATTATTATTGTCATTTTATAAATGAAAAATTTAGGCAAAGGATAAGTAACTTGCCTATAGTCATGTAACTAGTAAGGAAGTGAGTTTTTGAACCTGACTCTAGGCCCAGTACTCTCTACTGTGGTATAAAATGATACTAGTATGCATTGTTGGAGGAAAGAACAGAGAGGCCTTCTCCAGCATGATTATATAGTCAAACCTAGAGGCAAAAAACTGAGCTGATGACCTCTTAGAGTTCTAGCTTCTTGATTGCATTTTTTCATGTTTTTACTGCCAATCATGAAAGTTCAAAAGTCACTGGTCTTTGTCATCTATTTTCAGTTTCTTCCTAATATTTCTGCTCCCCGCCCCGAGTTTTACATGAGAGTAGACCAAGGGTGAAGTTGCAATTGGGAGCCCTCTGCAAATATGCCAACCTGATCAGGGCAGAAAACTTTGTAGTGTGTGAAGTCTAGATTTCTGAGGTGGTAAGAGGTGAAAGTGGGTTGTACAGGGCAGAAAAATCAATTCCTAGGGCATCTAGCATTAAATTTCATGCAAATGGCAGTAGTGATGGCAGGGAAGGAATAGAGACAAAAATGGCAAGATGAATAGCTTTATCAATGCATGGGCAATAGACCCTAAAAGGAAAATGGGGAAATGCAGTTGAAAGTTAGGCTGGCAGGAGGTGGGGGGAGGAGGGGGGTTAGGGGGCGCAGTGAATAGAGCACTGGCCCTGGAGTCAGGAGGACCTGAGTTCAAATCCAGCCTCAGACACTTCACACACACGCACGCGCGCACACACACACACACACACACACACACACACAAAACTAGCTGTGTGACCTTGGGCAGTCACTTAACTCCAAATGCCCTCCAAAAAAAAAAGCAAAAAAAAAAAAAAGTCAGGCTGGATAGCCAAGAAACCAGGTAGAAAAACAAGTTTGAAGATGAGCAAAGAATTTGTGCACGATGTTTTATGCTCACTGGGATGCCTTGGTGGGTAGTAGCTTAACCTTGTAGTATTGATTCTCCAGGTTAACTTTAGGAGTGGGCAGTTCTTTACCACTGCCAGCATTTCCCACCTAGTCTAGTCAGCATGGGGGTCTAGTCTTAAGGAAAATTTTATGTGAAAATGCTACTAAAATCTTTTTTTGAGTTATTGATTTTGTTATAAGCATAGTTTACTTTAAAATAAGAATATCTTTAAAATAAGAGTATCCTAAAAATATTGCCATCTTTATAATAGAGTCCAGTTTAACTAAGGAAAATTTTTTATTTGACATAGGATATATTCAGGTAACCTCTGAACATCCTTCAAAATCCAGCACAAATGTTACCTCCTCTTTGAAGTCTCCCCTGTAAGCAATTTCTCTTTCAAATTCTCGTAATATTTTGTTAATATTCCTGTGATGCATTTTCTCAGATTCTATTCTGTATTATGGCTATTTATGTTAACTATCTATTCTGTATTATAACTATTTATGTCAACTATCAACTCCCCTACTCAATTATAAATTTTTTGTGTCTAACTTTTCTTCCTCTCTTCCCCAGTGCTAAGCATAGTACCTTATACATTATAAGAGTTCAATAAATGGTGAAAATTGAATGAACACATTTAACTTGTTTCATAAGCAATTCGTGTCTAATCAAGTAAAATGATCACTATGCTAGTAACTTAGTCTGAGAGAGATTTTAAAAATCAATATCTTACTCTGCATAGACATTGGAGACTCTTTAAGGGAATATTTCCCCCCAAATCAGGAAATTTTCTAGTTCTAGTTTCCAAGATTTCTTGTGCCCTGAATTAAAATCTTGGACTACAAATATTTTAGAATTAGGTTTTTAAATAAAATTTTGTTGATGGCTTTTGTTTTTACATACTAATTTCTAGGTGTAACTTGCTCCTCTTTCTCTATCCAGTGCACTTTCCTTTGTAACAAAGAAAAACAATATCAGTTAAGTAAAATAAACCAATTCAATAATCATATTAAAATAAGGCTTTTATCATTTGTATAGAAATGTATCCTGTAAGTAAAACATGAGATTCTGTGATTAAAAATCTAAAAAAGGACATAATAGGATGATACATCTTCTGAAGAAATACATACATTAATAGTTTAGTATATCAAGAAAGATATAATATATATTTCATAAGTTAATGAAAATATTTAATCATAGTACATCTAATTAAAATTTTCAGAGAAGAACTTATCTTTTTTTTTTTTTTAGAAAAATTAAATATAGAACTGAAGAGGACTTTTAGGGGCCATCAAATCATAGAATCATAGACAAACAACTTCATTTTTCAAATAAGGAAACTAAAACCAAGAGAAGTTAAGTGATTTTTTTTAAAAGCCATAGAGGTCTTAAGAAATATAACCAGGATTTAAACCCAGAATCTTGTTGATTCCATATCCAATGTCCTTTTCACTATACCAGGATGCCTCCAAGAGTATCTTCCTAGATGTTTCTTTCTTTCAAAAAAACCTATTCACACTTATTTGGTGGGCTTGTTAAACATTGTGGATCACATTATTCAAACACACACACACCCACACACACACACACACACACACACACACACACATACACACACCCTTCCCTCTTTTACAGTGTTCACTGTAAGAAGATTAAGAATAAGGTGGAAAGGGGCAGCAAGAGTGTTTAGTTACTTGGATACTGGAAAGCCTGGTTTAGGGCATCCCCATGGACAAGAATCTGAGTATAGCATTATGAGTAGGCTGTTATACATTATATTAATATGAACAAGAAAAGTAAGGCTTTAGATTTGTTTTCATTTTTATATACCACTTTCCTCATCAGTTTATTTTGTTTAACAATAAAGAAAATTATATATTTCAGAGACTTTGAAAAAAGTTTTTTGTTTAATTTTCTTGTTTAAAATTTTAAAAGGATAGAGTAGCCACTATGTGTAAATTGCCCTTGGGGGAGGTTTTTGAAAAATAAATGATAACAATATAAAGGAAAGGAAAAACCCACTCTTACCACCTTCCTGGGGGTGAGGAGGGGGGCAGTGGACTCTGAGCTGAGCCAAGCAGACAGGAAGGTATACTTATAAGGAAGGCATCCCTCTCACCTCTTTTATTATTTCTGCCTTCAGTAATTAAATGTGTTACTAGAGTGAACCTCCCTGTTAATAGTGGTGATACAGCATTGGGTTCTGCCAAACTTGGCACTTTTTTCTTGGTATGTGCCAGGTTGAACAGTGCCAGTCTAATGTCATATTTCTTAACTTTACTGTGAAGAGCAAGACTGGACTCCCCATTTACTTATCCCAGGCAGTATCTGTTCCCATTTAATACTATACTTACTTCCTTGGTGATTCTACTTTAGTGGGGTTATTTTTATTTTCTGTACTCATTCCAAGTGCCGAATGAATTTACTTGTGAGTCTTGACTTGTGTTGTTGTTTTTTTTTTTGGTCTGGCACCAGCTTATTCCTGTTCTGCTTGCACCTTTTGGGCTTCTGTCCCAGGATTCAGAGGTGTTAGAATATGCAGATGCCAAAAGGAAATGAAGTGTGACTCCTTCATTGTGGGCCCCCCTTTCCTCAATGCCAACGTGAGAGTCCCTGTTGAGAACTTGCTGAGAGGCTTGCTGTCTCACTCAGACTTTGGGCTATCACCAATACTGCAGAGAGTGTCATGATGAGGAGATTTCAGTGGTTCATAGCCAGTGCCAGAGTCCTCATTAAGAAACTCTTCCTCTGACTCAGCCATATGGGGAACATTACATCTCCTGCCCGGAATATTCTAATGTTGTTTTAAAAACAGTGGATTTATAGAGATAGGACAGATTAAAAATAAATAAATAAATACACACTCAAAGGATTTTTTGAAGAAAAAAATCTTGCTCACTAAAAACTGGGTATGGTAGACATTAAAAAAAAAATCTACATCAAATATGAGGACTCTAGAATGAGGTTTCTCTTCCATAATATCTTTCCTTTTCTGATAACAAGAAAAAATTTAAAACAGTTGACTTTCTAATTCTGTTGAAAAAAATATTTGGCATTAAGTATCTGGTTTCCTAGAGTACAGAATTTAACTTTATACAGGGGCTTCTTTTTCATATTAAAAAGTAATGAAATTTGAGAAGCAACAAGGCATAGTCCTATTATCCTGTTGAGGCTACAGAACTGGTCTTGGAGTCAAGACGACTTGTGCTTGAATCCTGTATCTCACACATACTAATTGTGTGATTCTGGCCAAGTGATTTCTTAGCATTCTACATATCTCTCTAAGATGATAAGTTACAGAATAGGACATAGTAATTATAAAGACTATTCTTGATCCCAGAGAGTAAGTGGTGAAACTCAGCTTACACCTTTTCGTGGAGAGGCAGGGGAAATTACATATAGTATCAGATGTGTTTTGTTGTTCTTCAGTCATTTCAGTCACATCTGACTCTTTGTGACCCCATTTGGTGTTTTCTTAGCAAAGACAGTGGAATGGTTTGCAACTTCTTTCTCCAGCTCATTTTATAGATGAGGAAATTAAGGCAAACAGGGTTATGTGACTTGCCTTGGGTTACACAGGTAGCAAATGTCTGAGGTCACATTTGAACTCAGGTCATCCTGCTTACGGGCCCAGTACTCTATCCACTGTGCCACCTAGATGTTGTGTAGGTTGGTTTCACTTAATTTTTTTCCTTTGTTACACCAGAGCACTCAGTGGGGGAGGGAGTATATTTGGAAATGATGGTGATATAAAAATGAAAGGCACTAATGATAAAATGTATTTTTTAAAAATAATAAAATTGTTCTTGTGTTTCTTTTTGAGATTCCTAAATAGCACATGGTAATAATATAATATTTAAGTGTATTCAAACAGGATTAATTTGATTTTTTTATTTAAAAATATTTGATTGAAAGTAAATCATCTTTCTTGACCTTAAACTAATGATCGTCACTAAACTGCTTGTGCTTTTAATTAATTTTTTTAAAGGCTTTATCACAAAATTGTAGACTGGCATTCTCCTGAGCTCCCCCTCCCCCTATTCTGCCCCCACATAATGTGCCAGAAAACTCCAATACTTTTCCTCATTCATTTCCCCCATTCCTACTACTATACTTTCTAAGTTTTATCAGGGTTTCAACAGATCTAAAATGATCCTGTTATTCTAATAACTAACTGGTATACTGTATAAGGGTTGAGGAAGCCCTAACTTTGTACTCTCTGATGCTGATGGTCCCACTTTAGAGACAAGCAGTTTTTTAAAAATCAAGTGGATTTTTTCATGATGAAAATATAGCTTTGGTGAAAATCACCCCTCTGATCACAAAGTGGGTTTACAGCAGAACTTCTAATTATCCAAGTGTAATGAAAATCATTTACCTTGTCACTATTCATTCAATAGCCATTGAATGCTGGCCATAAATTATCAAGGAAAATTAATTTTAATTTAATGTAGAAAATGAATATATATCCTATCACACTTCTTAAGATGAAGAAATATTGTAAAAAAAAAAAACCAACAAGAAGCAATTGAGTTTTACAATCTAAGGAGGTTGGCTTTCATTGAGCCAAAGTTCTATATAGGAACTTAGAGAAAGAATAACAACAATAACTGAATCTGTTTAGTAATTTAAGGTCTGTATTACTTCACATATTTTATCTCATTTGGGTCTCAGGGCTATTTTCAAGTGGGTACCTCAGGTATTATTAGAGGTACTGTCATACAATGTGATACTGTCAAAAAGATTTAGGATTTAGAGTAAGGGGACTTAGCCTCAAATTCCATTTACTATTTATGGGACCTTAAGCAAGTCACTTAACACCTCTGGGCTTCAGTTTCCTCATTTGTAAAATGAAGATGTTGGAAGACTTCTCAGATCCTTCTATGGCTAACTTTATGATCCCCATTTTACAGATAAAGAAATTGAGGCTCAGAGAATTTAAACTTCTTACTTATAGTCATACAGCTAGTAATTGTCAGGAGGTTTCGAACGTAGGTCTTCCTGACTCCAAATCCATCACCTCACCCATATATTATACTGCCTTTAAGGAATTAGGATGAGATCTGGGAAAAATAATATCATTCCTGAAATCTTGGGAAGCTACAAAAGTGATGAAAACTGTATGATCTTTTGGACACTTAATCAATTGTCTCATCCTTCATTAACCCATTTTAATCTAAGGTAATTTCCAGCTCTAAATCTCTGATACTATGAATATTATAACACTTTTCCTAATTTTCATCTCTCTCCCTTTGATTTTTTGATCAGAAAGTAGTCTCTGTTAATCCAGATTTTAATGAATGATACTTTTTTATACAATAATTGGGCAACATGGTGGCACAGTGGATAGAGTGCTAGGCTAGTGCTAGGAAGACTCATCTTGAGTTTAAGTCTGACTTCAGACACTTAGTACCTGTGTGTCCCTGGGCAAGTCACTTAACTGTTTGCCTCAGTTTCCTCAGCTGTAAAATGAGTTGGAGAAGGAAATTGCAGACAACTCCAATATCTTTGCCAGAAAAATCCCAAATAGGGTTACAAAAAGTTGGACACAATTGAAATAATCAACAATACAATAATAATTCCATTTGAGGGAAGTTCATTTTTTTCTGCAGTCAGATAGTTCTTATGTTTTCCAATACCCCATCTACCCTTCCTGAGAACCATTCTCCTACCTAGGTGCCCAGCACCTAGCACTTTCTCCACACAAAATAACATTTATCACCTCCTTCTCAGTTTTGTTCAATTATTGCTTTTTCTAGAAAGCCTCATCTAAACTCAAGCCTATTTTTAGCTACCACCAACTCAAATCAAGCCTTGATTTTTGGTCACTCTAAGAACTAACTCCTGAAGTCAGTTTACAATGAATTCATTTGCATTCATTTGCCTGTTCCTTGGTGAGTATTAAATTATATTGTGGGTATACACACCCTGCTTTCTCTCTCTCTCTCTCTCTCTCTCTCTCTCTCTCTCTCTCTCTCTCTGTGTTTTATAAGTTCCTTTTTTCCATGTCCTATCCAAGCCTAGAATAAGGCTGTACACACTATAGGTAATCACATAAAGGCTTGCTAACTTTAGGATACAGGAAAATGAGAAATTTGTTCTTAGCTTTGTATTTTCAATTATATACCTGGAACATAATAAATGCTTATTGATTATTAAATAATTGATTTTTCTCATAAAATATGCCATTCTAGAGTATTATTTTTGTCCTTTGAAAGTTTTCCCTCTTTCTTTTTGCAAAGTTTTAATCTGATAGGCTTGAGCTTCCTGATATGGTTTGCAAGAACAAAAGAATTTGAAATCAGCTTGAGGTAAAGATATTTATACAGGGAGAAAACTTAAAAGTGCTTTCTTCCACCTGTAATTTGAGTTACAGCCAGTGTTTTAGGATTATAAGGAAAAGACAGATCACTCCCGACTGAGAATTCTAGCATCTCCTTAGAGTAATATCCAATAGATCAAGTATTATTATCCCTACTTTATGGATGGAGAAACCAAGGCTCAGAAAAGTTCAAGTGGCTTGGCTAAGGCCATACCAGCAAGACTTAGAGCTGGGATTTGATTCCCAAACCACTCTTGACTCAAAGTCCTATACAGTGTGCATTATATACCAGTGCTTCTCTACATAAAATGTATAATACATTGCCCCCACCTGGGGGCAATGGATCTGACAGTTTAGTTGATAGGTGACATAGATATAAATCTCGATATAGATAAATTGATAAAGATATAGCTAACTAGCTAGATAGAGATGGAGATAGAGAGGTTGATAAAGGTAGGTAAGTATAGATAGATATAGATAAGAATAAATTAAAAGTTAAATAGCAGTACGCAAATGCTAAGTGAGTGGCATCTTAGTAGTATAATATATCGTATTTAAAATTCTAAGTTTTACAAATCTTGGGCACATTCTGGGAAAAAGCAATTCATCAGTGTGAAGAAGACATGCTTATGACAGACTCCCTTGACTCCTTTTTAAAAAAAATAGATGCCATGAGTATTGATTTTCAACTGATAACTAATGGAGTACCATTAGATTGACTGCATCTCTAACTGTCTTATTCTGTGTTCTGGAGCACTGTCAATTATTTGGTATTGACTAGAGCAGTTCCCTGTGTATATATCACATTCCTGACAACAGACAATTAGATTTAATGAGTATGTGAACCTGAGTGAAAGTCTTACCATTGCCATGGAAGATGGACATGGTAAATATTTTGTAATCCCACTCCCCACACTTTTGCAAATCCAGTGTACTCAATTCAGAAAGGCAGAAAGGGAAAGAATGTTTTTACAATTTTCAACAGCAGACTTCCAGGGATTTTGAGAGCAATGCTGAATGAGTAACTCAAAAATTCTTTTTAACTGGAAATTCTTAGATTAAAGAAACATAGCAAAAATATCTCCTATGATTTTGAAACAGAAATCATTATAAGTAATGACAACAGCTCACATTTATATAGCAATTTACAGTCTTTTCCTTGCAACAACTCTGTTAAGTAGATAATTCAAATTATTTCCATTTCATAGATCAGGAAACTGAGGCTCAGAAAGATTAAGGAAGGTCACTAAGCATTTATTAAATGCTTACTAAGTAGCAGGAACTGTGCTTTCTCAGGGATACATAAGTAGTTAAATTGTCGTTAGGAGGATCCAAACTCAGTTCTGTCAGCTGACCTAGTGCTCTTTCCACAATATTTTAATGGAAAAAAGAAGAAACAAAAATGAAATCTGCAGCAATTTATAAACTCAGCAAGACTGTCACATAGTAGGTCGACAGCTGGAAGGAACCTCAGAATTCATCTAGTCCTGTCCCCTCATCTCATAGATAAAGACTGTATCCCAGAGAGGTAATTAGCTAAAAATCCCAAGTAGTACATGAAAGAGTACTTTAAACACAGATTTTTTATTCAAAATCCAGACCTGATGACTTCATACATATAGAGCAGAACTTTGTGAACATGTAAGACAAATTCTCAAAGAATCCAACATTTTATTATGTGTTTTAGAAGGATATTCAGAAAAGGTAAATGAAAAAAGAATACTTCTATATAATTTACTTTTTTCCCTTTGGCTCCCTGGGCCCTTTATTCTCCCTATAGCTAAGAATAATAGCTAACATTTATACAGTGCCTACTATATATCAGGTGTTACACAAATATTATCTTATTTTATCCTTACAACAACCCTGGGGGGCATTATTATCCCCATTTTACAGATGAGAAACCTGACTTGCCCAGGTCACACAGTAAGTGTCCTAGGTCAGATTTGGACCTAGGTCTTCCTGACCTCGGCCTGGTACTCTCCATTGCACCTTCCAGTTGCCCAGCACCTAGCTAGGGTTGTTTGCTTTGTATCTTTTTCAAAGTGACTAGAGCAGAGAGGAGTGATTGGTAAATTTTGATGCTCTCTAGCATAATTTTCAATGAAGGAAAAAAGTTGTAACCAAAACTAAAAGTTGTGACTAATGGTTAACTGTGAAGTAAACAACCAGGGTTTTAATTATCTGTGTTTCTTACTACCACATGACAATGAGATATTGGAGACACATAGCTTAAATTCTAAAGTTTTAATTTCTAGTCATAAAGGTATTGTTTTATTTTTTAATGTTTTGCTAATGCCTCTTGTTTTTGTAAACATTCACTTCCCAGTACCATGTATTTCCCCATAGAACTGTCCTATATAATAAATGTAACCTTCCCTTTGGGATCACTTTCCAAACTTTTGCTGGTACTGGTAAAGTGAGTAGCTGCTAGTAATTTCAGAGTTCTAGGAGTAAGTAGGCTATCCTCCTAATACTTACTTATGAGTACCCACTGATATGTTTCCCCTAACAGTCAGCCAGAAGATTCAGTTAGTTCTTTAGCAAAGCATTTTGCTCAAATATCATAAAAAAGTAGTAGTTACAAAGCATTTTCTCCCCAAACCTGAGGCACATTTTCTCTTAAATCACACACAGTATCTTCAGGGTTGGGGGAGGATTGGGAATGAATTTAAAGTGCATTGTTAATGAGGCTCATATGTAAGGGACAGAAGTGCCCAAGATACCTTGTAGCTGTGGAATGTCAGGGCCTCAATGTTTTTCTCTTTCTCTATAGTTATTTTCTTTCTCATTAAGTTCACTGTAGGACATGTTATACAGGAAGTATGGTGGCAACTTTGACAGAAGTGATTAGTTTGGAAGAGGGGTGAAAGGAGTGGAATGAGTTCTGTGTTGGACACGTTCTTTGAAATGTCTGAGATAACTGATCTGAAATATCCACTAGGCAGCTAAGCTGATAATAAGGGACTGAAGTTATATTGATATATAAGTCATATGCCTAAGGATGATAATTAAATTCATGAAAGTTGATGAGATCACTTAGAGAAAGTAGAGAGAAGATACAGGATAGAGCCCATCACCACGCCTCTATTTCTTCTCTAATTGACCTCTTTGTTTTTCCTCCTTACCAAAACAGATACTTGGGTTCTCTCTGATTCTATCATGTTCTAACCCTAAAGTCACCAATAATTATTCCCTGGAGACTAATACTATTTATTAACTATCTTGAAACTATCTACAAAACAGGAGGAAAATAGAACACACACACAAACACACACACATATATACATACATGCAATATTAATGGTTATATAATTATAGCCAATTGCAAAAAAATTCTACTGCAATATATTTGAACACAAATGAATTCTTTCAATATTCAATTTATTAAGAAAATGTTGTTGAACATACCTGCCATTTGTAAAGAAGGCCATATTTTCAGCTAACTATTGAGACAACTTTGCATTTTTGTCTCTCAAAGAAATATCTGCTTTCATTATTACCTTCTTTCAAAACAGCCATAGAGCTAAAGGAAGTTACAATTTTGAAAGCTCATATCATGTCTGAAAGCATCTGAAAGCATTTTGAGTGTCTTAAAATTTAATATTAGACTAAATGAAATAATTTCTTAGCAAATGCTTTGGGAATGCTTTTGGGAAATGACAATAGAGTGAGTTTCATCAGATGTAAAATGAGGATGTTGTGACTCTAAGGTCCTGTCTACTTCTAACATGTCCTGAATCTGTGAACCTAAAGATAGATTTTTTTAATGCTGAGTTCCAAAGGAAAAACAAACCACAAAATACTGCACCTAAATGTATTTTTTAGAATGCTAGAAATGAATGAATAAAAACCACATATGCCATAAAACAAATGTATAATTTCTAATCATTTGCTAAATATTGTATAGATGCCAATTATAATCATAATTGACATCTATATACCTCTTAAGTTTACAAACCATATTACATGTAAATCTCATTTGAACCTCACAACAACCCTGAGAAGTAGTTAGTATGGGTACATTATACCCATTATATAGAAGAGGAAACTTGAGTTTTGGTGTGCTTAAGTGACTTAACCATTGTCAGACAACTAGTTGAGTCAGCATTAAGATTTGCATTTAGGGCTCTTTACTCCAAGTTCAGAGCCCTATCCAGGATAACTCTTCTTCCATGCTAGCTCTTCTCATAAAGCATCATCTGCGTAATTTGGGTAGTGATGGTGGTAATTTATCCTTGTGTCAATAAATAAAACTTATAGCACCTGGAGAAAATTATATATATATGTATATGTATATATATATTTATATGTGTATATGTGTATGGGTGTGTATATTTGTGTATGTGTAGTACACATGTTCTACATAATATACTAATGTTTTAGCAGAATAGAAAGAAAATGTCTACTTTTTTAAAAGGAAAAGCAAAACCAATGAAAAATTTGATTGAAATAAATTTAACCGATTCTAATTTAAATTTTTTTGCTTTTTGGAAGGGGGAAGGCAGGGCAATTGGGGTTAAGTAACTTGGACAAGGTCACATGGCTAGTAATACTAAGTGTCAGAGACTGGACTTGAACTCAGGTCCTCATGATTCCCAGGCTGGTGCTCTATTCACTGTGCCACCTAGCCAGGACAATTTGACTGACTTTAAAAACATTAGGGACAAGTAGTTTTGTTGTGAGACTACCTATAAAAGCAGTTATTAGGTAGCCAGTTTTCTCAATGGTTAGAGTGCTAGGTCTGGAATCAAGAATATCTGAGTTTAAATCTGACCTCAGATATTTATGAGCTGTGGGACCCTGGACAAGTGAATTAACCCCTATTTGCCATGGGTTCTTCAGCTGTAAAAATAGCACCTACCTACCCAGAGTTGTTATGAGGATAAAATGATATTTGTATAGTGCTTAGCCTAATGTCTGGTGCTACAAAAATTCTAGTTATTATGTGTACTTCCTGATATCTTTATTCCCCTCCTCCCCCCAAAAGGTTTTTTTTTTTTTTAAAGCAATTGGGGTTAAGTAACTTGCTCAAGGTTACATGGCCAGTCATTATTTATGTGTGGGTGCTTATTTTCTGAGGCCAGATTTGATCCCGGGTCATCCCAACTCCGAGGCTGGCACTCTTACTCATTGCGCCACCTAGCCACCCCGACCCCCAAGGTTTTTAATGCCTTTTGGAGGCTTATCAAATTTTCAAAGCCATTTTCATGACCTGGGCGTTAGCTGAAGGGAATGTGATGGGAAATGAAAGGATAAATGAAAGGTAGGTAGTGTAGAGCCTCAGAAAGACACAGTAGAAGAAGATCTGAACTGGGGGGTGGGAGCAAGGGGCGGCATGTGGTGTGCCCCATGACAGCCTGTAATCTGGGACAGGAAGGAAGTGAATGCAGTTCATCTGTCCTGACCCAGGCAGGAGTTATGGCTAGCCTTTTCAGTTGAGGAAAGCAAGTCAGCAATGTCTTTCTTTCCAATTATTTAAGCTAATCTTTGACATGAGAGGCTGACTGTGTTAGACCCAAAGAGCTAAAGATGTGATGACTGACCTGAAGCACCCTATCTTAAGCTGAAAGATAAATGAGCACTTCCCATAGGGAGAAGAGTAGTGTCTGGGGAGATGCAAAGGAGGGAGCTGCAGTAGGTGACTCTCCCCTCAGATAAGTCTGCTTCTCTGCAGATGCATAGTGGAGTGAGGTAGCAAAAAAGTCTTTGCTTATGAAGGAGCTTTGGGAGAATGAGTAAAAATGTTCTAGCCTTTTACAGGAAAATAGCTTCCCCAATGACTTTTTCAACTCGAAGTGTGGGTTTTCTGGGGATTTGTCCCCTTTCTCAACAGGATGTGTTTAGGGGAGATTGTACCCATTCATGTATTAGGCAGGAATTCCTGAAAATGATTTCATTTCTTGGTTTCCCACTGTTATGTGTTAGCCAAAAGGAAAGATTTTACCATTGGATTTATGGTTTGTTCCTGGTCTGTGGATAGAGTATTCTTTGGATGGAGACATAGGCTGAATATTTATTATCTTCCACAATGAACCCAGGAAAGGTTGGATAATCCCCACCCACCCACCCCAACAAGTTGTATATACACAGGTTTGTTTAAAAAAGAATAGATAGAAGGTAATTTTCAGGGAGAGAGCACACACAGCTGGAGGAGGTTGGGAAAGTCGACTTGTAGATGGTGGCACTTGAATTAAGTCTTGAAGAAAACAAAGGGTTCCAAAAAGCAAAAGTGGGGAGAAAATAGTTTAAGGTGGGGAGACAATTCGTGTGAAGGCCCAGAGCAGGGGTGGGGTGTAGGGATATGGAGTAACCGCTGTGAGGAACAGAAAACCGAACACTTTGACATATAACAGGGCTGGAAAAAATGTTTGGAGTGAGGTTATGAAAGGCTTTAGATGTCAAATTTTATTTGATTCTACAGGTAAGAGGGAGGCCTTGGAGTTTATTGAGTAGGGAAGTGAAATGGTCAGGACCTTTTCTTTAAAAGAAAATCTTTTTGGCAGATGTTTCGACAAGAGTGATTTGAGGCAGAGACAAATTAGGAGGCTGTTGCAAGTCCAGTCCTGGACATGTAAACTGAGAGAACGGGACATATGTGGGAGAAGAAAAGAAATGACTTTAAAACTGGATACACACATATATGTAATGAAGGAGAACAACAAGCTAAGAATTATTGTAAGGTTGTGAACCCAGGCAACTGGTAGGACGGAGGCGCTCTCAATAGATAGTCCTCATTCAGAGCACTCGTGGATAAGAGGTGGGGGTGGGGGTGCGGGGGGTGGGGAGGAGGGAAGATAAATTGCTTTCGACATGCTGCTACCAGTTCAAAATGCCCAATTGGCAATTGGTGGCAGGAGCTCAGGAGAAAGACTTAGGGGTGGAGATAAATACAGTAGATGGATCTGCGAGTCGTTTGAAAAGAGATGGTAATTGAACTTATGGGAATGGTCGAAGTCACCAAATGAAAGTGTGTAAGGGAAGAGGGTCTAGGATGGAGTTTTGAGAAAGACATAGGTGGCGGGATGTGGAAGATGATTCAACCAAGGAAACCAAGACTGAGAAGCAAGGACTTTCCATTCTTTAGGATTCCAAGTCCTGAGACCTTCCATACCTTAAGTTCCTAATATTTTCTTTCTCGAGTTTTTCTGGCGTTTCGGGTGCGTTCATATTTTTCCAAATATTATTTGTTGACAATTAAGAAATCCATAAACCACGCCCTCAAGCTTCCCAAGCCGAGCTAGTTTGACCCAAGGTTCGGGATTACCGGGTGCTCCAGCAGGCGCCCAAAGCGCTCCCTAGGGCTTTCTGCTGGACAGAGCCCGCTGCGCGCTTCGCCACCAGCTTCTGGCCATGGACGCAGATCCCTGCTTTGCTGGGCTAGCGCTGCGGTCTCGCAGTGTGGGCTGCTCAGGACTGTGGCTTCATGCTGTTGCCTTCTTGAGCCCCTCCGGCCGGAGCGAGGAGCGGTGGTTACCTCAGAAACGCGTGCTCGGAGGGTTCCTGGCGTTCTCGCCGGCAGTTGGTGCCAGGGCTCTGCTGGCTCGCTGGTTCGCCGGCGGGAACTTGACCATGTCGTCCTTTTCTTCCCTCCTCCCGTCTCTGGAAACTGCGTGGTCTCCGCCATCTGACCTCTGGCTCCTCAGAGAACTTTCTTCAGACCCCAAGCCCAGTATTCTAATTCTCTCGTCTTCCCCCACTGAGGTCCTAGTGCCGGCCCAAGGGGCTGCAGACCGGTTCCGTAAGATGGTCAGGATCCTAGCGCACGTCTGCGGTCTGACCCTGAGCTTGAAAAGGTAACAGCTCCTCACTTCTGCATTACCAACCCCAGGGCCTAGGCGAAGAGCTTCATCTTCTACAGAACCACAGAGGGACAGGAGAGGCTCCACCTTTTCCTAGCCTCTCCACTCTTTCGGACTGAGCCCCAGGGGCACGAGAGTAATAGCGTTAGTGCGGCCCGCTGTCCCCAGGGCTGTTCTTCCATAGCTGATGTGTCTCGAGACCCGGCTAGACAAACGATAGGGACCCCTTGGACAGGACAAAGGGTTGATAAACCAGTGCTTGGCTTGCAGTTAACCAATTAACCCTCCCCAGTTAGCAACTCTCCTAGGACGAAAAGAGTATGCCTCTGCTCAATTTATCACTGTCACTGGCCACTGATCCTTCTCACTCTTGCTAGATGTAGAGCCTGGGCAATCAAATACCCAGAGAAAAAGCCCTCTCTTTTCAACTACCCTACCCCCAACCTCCTTAAAACTGTGCTGGCTGTTTTTTGTTCTTTTAGCATGTCTAGAAATCTCTAGAATCAGGATGAAGAGTGCTGCATAATCCAAAATACATAAGATTCTGAAGACTGTTTCCTGTGTCCATTGTAACTTGTAGAGGTTTGCCAGATTGCCTCAGCAAAGAATCCAGTGCCATAACAAATTCTTATATCCATATTGGGCACAGAACCGGGATCAAGATAGAAAAAATATTCAAGGTCACTAATCTACAGGGGAAAGAAAAGTCAAGTGAGGGCCAAAAGAAATAAAAAGTAACATTATTATTTCATCTAAACTTGTGATTTTATCAGTGAGGTAACTACCTGGAATACCTGTAATTTATGAAGTTGTCTGAAATCATTGAGAGATTAAACAACTTCACACAGCTAGTATGTACAATATTAGAAACAGGTCTTTTCTTCTCCAAAGCCACCCCTTTTTCTTTCCAGACTAGACAGCACTACTTTTCTAACTTAATTCAGTTTTCATTTTTCTTGCCAAGCAAAATTTATGTGACTTATAAGAACAATAATAGCTAGCATTTATGTAGTACTTTGTTTGCAAACTTTACAAATGTTATCTCCAGTTTACAGATAAGAAAATTGACACATAGAATAGTAAAGCGACTTGCCCAGGGTCACATTGCTAGAAATGTCTGAAGACAGATTTGAACTCAGTAAGACCATCCTTCCCCTTAGTTACCTCATAATAAAAATAATAATGTAAACTGAAATTTCTATTGGCACTTTAATTTTACAAAGCATTTGGCATATATTATCATCTATAATTTATCATTATTATTATATATTATCATCTATAATTATCTTCATCTACAACCCTGTGAGGTAGGCACTGCAGGTATTATTAGCCCTATTTTAGGAGAAAAATAGGACTCAGGAGATGGATTGAGAGACTTACTCTATTCTACAGAGCTAATAAGAGCCAGATGAACACTTAGTACCTAGATTTCAGTTGATTCCAAGTCCAGGATTCTTTTTCACCATATCACAGAGGCGGGAAAAGAAAAGGAAAGAGAGGAAAGAAATAGCCAATCAACTTGAACCCATGTCTTCTCCACTCCAAGGCTATCCTATCCACTACTCCTTAGCCGCCTTTTTTGGCCTTCAGAAAGCTTAAATATACTTGGGGACATTTTTCTCTTGGTTTTGTGAAAAAATGCACACATCTCCAAGGAGAAAGAATTTATCATGTACCCTCAACCTTCTGGTAATAAGTCTTTCAGGGATGGCTAGGTGGCACCCCAGCGTAGGGATGACCCCGGATCCGTTGGCCTCAGAAAATGAACACCCACACATAAATAAATGACTGGCCGTGTAACCTTGAGCAAGTTACTTAACCCCAATTGCTTTTTTTAAAAAAAAAAAGTCTTTTAGTAGACTTGAGCAAGATTATCTCCAGCACAATGTTTGCAACTTTTCCAGCTTGATAAAACCTGTCAAGTTTTTGCTAGTCTTGGAGAACCCACAGTCATTTCAACACCACAATGAAGACTTATAGTAGAACTTTAAAGAAAAAAAATGAATTAGGTTGAGTCCTTTAAATTCATATTAAAAATGTTCATTAATGGGGCGGCTAGGTGGCACAGTGAGTAAGAGTGAGGGCCCCAGCGTAGGGATGACCCCGGATCCGTTGGCCTCAGAAAATGAGCACCCACACATAAACCATGACTAGCCGTGTAACCTTGAGCAAGTTACTTAACCCCAATTTCTCTAAAAAAAATGTTCATTAAAAGAGACTGTCTTGTAAGGGAAAATGAAACATTAGTACTATACAGAATATAAAGAAATGCACTTATCTTGGGAGCCTCAGTCAAAGGAAAGTAGAAACTTTGTATGATCACCTAGGAATTTAGGATGGAAAATTTAGGCAAATGTTTTTATCTTTCAGTTGAATTTCTTAGATAATTGCTTCTGTATAGCCCTCTTCAAGGACAATAAAACCAGTCTGCTGTACTGTGTTTGGATAAGACTAAGACTATACAAACAGGAGTTGAATATGGAGTTTAGAAAGATTACAAAATACTGACCATGTAGAGTTGGCATAAAGGGAAAATACTGGCCAGTTGTATTATTGAGAAATTCTGAAATAGTTGGGTCAACAATCTGTCTTGATTCTGCAAAATGGGGGTAATAATCCACTACCTACCTCACAGAGTTGTTTGAGGAAAGTTCTTCATAAATTTTAAGATATTACATGGATAAGAGCTATTATTGCTACTAATTCTATTATGCCAATCAATATGAGATGAGTAGTTTTGCACAGAGTAGGTTCTTAAGTAAATGTTTGTTGATTGTTATAGCTGAGCTGAAAAGGGTCAGGACCACTAACACTACATTTATTTATTATTCTAAACCTAGAATCCACAAAAATTCAAATAAAAATAAAAGAAACATCAAAACGTAAAACTTTCATTATTTTCAGTTTTAAAAAATGTATATATTAATTTTAACAAGAGTAACAAATATCCTGTTTACTTTTATGTCTATGCTTGAACTTCTTTGTATTTTTCTGTACCTCTTGGTCACTGATACTGTTACTATTTCAGTAGTTGTCATAATATATGTATGTTCTTCTGATTTTGATTTAATCACTTTATATCACTTCATTTAAGTTTTCCTATAATTCTTGGTATTCTTCATGTTTGTAATTTCTTATGGCACAATACTCTTACATTATGTTTCTATGCCACAAATTGGCCATTTTCCAAGTGATAAATCCATTGACTTGTTTAAACTTTTCCACTATTACAAATAATGCCTCTAGAAAATTTTCTTTTTTTTCCTTGTAGTTAATGTGCTATAGTCCTATTTGTGAGCTCATCAGGTAGAAGGGTTTGAGCAGTTTTGTAGCTGTTATTTTGATAATTGCCTTTTAGAATTATTTGACATGTTAGTAGGTGACATCCAAGTTTGAATATAGGCTGGAACCTTTATTGCTTTGTAGATAATTACACTCTTGCTTTCAGAAACTGCAAATCACCACAAAAAGTATTAGCTATTTCATAGTCTTGTCTCCTCCAAGAACAGACCCTCTTGGGAATGTAGACTTCTGAACAGAAAGAGTGACTAAGGCTAGTTGTTAATATCCCACAAGGAAAGAAAATATAAAGAATTATTACTCTCCTGAGAGGAAGACTTCTCTTTCATGCTACTCATATAAATTTGCAGATAAGATATTGCTGCCTTTTAAAATATGGTATTAGATATTGCACATTGAATCAATTTACTCTCATTCTGCCATTGTTAATGTGCAAATACCATCAAACTTGTGGTGAAAGCTTTTAGTTGGGTCCTATATTGTATCACTAAACACTCTATTCTATTTGTATGCAGGGGCGGGGGGAGGTGGAGGAAGAGAGAGAGAGAGAGAGAGAGAGAGAGAGAGAGAGAGAGAGAGAGAGAGAGAGAGAGAGAGAATAGGTTATGCTAAATGTTTAAGTTTTATTTGAAGTGTTCAAACATAATTTTATTCCATTAAGATCAACTAAACTTCTTTTTGGATTTTGTGCCCAATGAAGAATTGCATAACTATTGCCAATATCAGTTATTGTTTTTTTATGTCACTTGGTCTGATTTCCAAGAGTATAAAAATATATTTTTGCATCTGAATATAATTTGTGCAACCTATTATAAGCTTTGATGCCATAAGATTAGTCAATAACTTTTTTTGGGTTGGGCTACCATGTACAATTATGTTCACTCATTTTGTTCCTTGGTATGACAGCTTCTTGATTACATGGGATTTCAGTTTTGTAGTGGGATATTTTATGTGTTTCCAGTAATTTGAAATGAGTACATCACACCTTGCTAAGCTTCTTAAAACAGCTTTTTGCATGGAGATTTTTAAGTTTCTTGTCTGCTAATCTTTTACATAATCTTGTAAATTAGGGCACTATCTAATGAAACTCATGAGCAGGTTGGAGTGTGGTTGTAAGAAATACTGCATTTCTGGCTATGGTCAAGTTTGTGTGGCAAACTTGGTGAATTAGACTCATTGAATTGCAGAAAATTCATGGTGTATGAATCCAAACTGATTTCTTGGATGGTCAAACTGAGTGCTCTACCATGATTTATTTAGTTGTATCAACAGGATTTCTGTGCTGTTAATTAAACTGGAGCATAGCATCAGTGATACAGGGTGGTGTAGTTGATGTAGCACTATGTTGAGGATTAATGATGAAACTCTTCCTTGTTTCAAAGAGAGGTAGTGGACCATGAATAAAAAGGCTGCATATTGTCAGACATGTTCACTGTTTCAATTTATTTCACATAAATGATTTTCTTTATTACCAGGGAGGATTCTTTGGGGTGGGGGAAATATAATGGGGAAGCAACTAGTAGTGGGAAAGCATCAATAACACTCTAGAAAAAGAATCTGTTTAAAAGAAGATTCAATTTTTTTTTTACATTTTACATGACTTGGCAAGTCATGTAAATTCTCTGAGCCTCAATTTCCTCAAATGTAAAATAATTAACAATACTTTGTATACTCTATAGTTCTGAGGGGCACTTGAGATAATATAAAAGAAAACATTGTGTGAAGTTTTTTAAAAAATAAATTGTAATCTTAGTTTGATAATTTGGCTTCAATTCAAATTCAATATATTTTCTAGAAATACCTAAGCATTTAAATGTGTTTGAAAACATATGACCAAATGTAGCTTTTGACATTCTCTAGTTATATCTCTGTGTACCCCAGAGTTTATGAGGGTTTGAAAGGGTGGTAAACATGTGAGTGAAGAGATGGGAATAGATGTAAGGGATGTTGTGGATGTAGAACTGACAAGATTGGCAGCTCGGGGTGGCTAGGTGGCGCAGTGAGTAGAGCGCCGGCCCTGGAGTCAGAAGGACCTGAGTTCGGATCCGGCCTCAGACACTTAACCCACACAAACAAAAACCTAGCCATGTGACCTTGGGCAAGTTCTTAACCCCAATTGCCCTAAAAGGGGCGGCTAGGTGGCACAGTGAGTAAGAGCGCCGGCCTCAGAGTTGGGATGACCCGAGATCAAATCCGGCCTCAGAAAAAAATGAGCACCCACACATAAATAATGACTAGCCGTGTAACCTTGAGCAAGTTATTTAACCCCAATTGCTTAAAAAAAAAAAGATTGGCAGCTGACTGGAAATGTTTAGATGCCAAAGGGACCTACAGTTTGAAATGTTCAATAGGCAGTTTGATGTAGAAGGGGAACTAGAGAAAGACTAGGATTGGCTAATGCAGATTTGTTTATCATACACATAGAGAAGATAATTATACTTATGATAATGGATAAGGTTACTGAAAGAATGTAGAGAGAGACTACTACACATAGGTTGTAGGTTATGGATGATAATCCAACAACACAGATGAAAAAAGAGTGGTGAGGTTGGAAGAGAACCAGAAAAGAGCAGTGTCAAATGTAGAGGAGAGATTATCTAGAAGGAAAGTTTGGTCAACAGCATTAAAAGCTCCAGAGATTTCAAGAAGAATGAGAACTGAGAAGAGGCCATCACATCTGTCAATGAAAAGACCACTGGAAACTTTGAAGAGAACAATTTCAGTTGAATGGTGAGGTTAGAAGCCAGGTTGCAGAAGGGCTGAAAAGTGAATAAAAGAAGAGGAAAGGGAGTTGGAAGTAGGCAGATTAAACAAAAACAGTTTTACTGGAAAAAGAGAGGAGACATATAGGAAGATAGCTTGAGGGGATGGTAGTGTCAAGGGTTTGTTTGTTTTTTTTGAGATGGAGAGATGTGTGCATGTTTCTAAAAAGCTGATAAGGCTCCAGCAGATAGTCACTCATCATCTAAATTTTACACATGGGTCCACACCAAAAGCTAGGGAACTTATAGGTAGATCTTTTGGCTCTTAAGGCAGGGACTATTTTATTTTTTCTGGTCTTACACTTCAGCACCTCACACAGAGCCTTACATATCTTGGATGTTCAGTGAATGCTTATTTACTTGAATTAAACTGGGTACCAGTGTTACATGGACTGTCCACTTGTTATCCTTTGATGTTACTGTATGACCTTATGTCCTTTTCTGGTCATCTCTTTGATGATAACTTTTATAGCACTTATTTTGTAGTTTTATGTTGGTAACATGATATGACCTACTCATATCCACCACGAATCTCTCCATTTCTCCTTGGAAAATATAAAATTTTCTTCCTTAGGGGTTGTGATATCCTTTATTCAGGGTCATATAGCATCATTGACATTATGTTAGTGTTAGTAAGTTAGGGTTTTGTTTCAGGAAGAAGCTTGGGGATCATTAAATCCACTGTGCAATTTCCCACTTGCAGTCAATCTCATTCTCTTTGTTCCATTAAATTTGGGTCAGATTTGACCATCTTAAGTATCTTTTTAAGATATTATGTTTAGCTATCCACATTTGTCTATCATATCTAGCTAGCTAGTTTTCTATATACCTATCATCTACTTTTCTGTCTATCTATCTATCTATTTATCTATCTATCTATCTATCTATCTATCTATCTATCTATCTATCTACTAATGAACCATCAACCACTACAAGTCTTCTATGCAACTACACATTATTGTCTGGATCATAAGTATTCTTTTTTCCCCTTAAAATCAAATGCTTTATTAACTTCTGGTTTATATCATTCATTTCTTCCAGATTTTAAGTTACAAATTTTCTCCCCGTTTTTCCCCTATCCACTACCCCAGAATAGCTGTCCCACTGGATATCCCCTCCTCCAATCTGCTCTCTCCCATATCATCTACCATACCCCCGTTGACTTTCCAGTAGGGCACAGTGGATCTCTATGCCCCAGTGCCTGTATATCTTATTTCCCAGTTACATGTAAAATAATATTAATGATAGTATATATATTTAAACATTTGATTTTAAAACTTTGAATTCCAGATTCATTCCCTTCCTCACTTGTCACCCACCCTTACTGGGAAGATAAGCAATTCAGTATAGGTTGTACATATGTAGTTATGCAAAACATTTCCATAGTGGATATATTGTAAAAGACTGACTATATTTCCCTCCCTCCTATCTCACCTCCCACTTGTTCTATTCTCTACTTTGATCCTGTCCCTTTTCAAAAGTGGGTGCTTCCAACTTCCCTCCCCCCACAGCCTGCCCTCCCTTCCATCATCCCCCCCTCTAATCATCTGCCCCCTATTCTCCTGTAGGATGAGATATCCTATTTAGTGTGTGTGTCATTCCCTCTGTAAGCCAAATTCAATGAGAATAAGGTTGACCCATTCCCTTTTGCCTTCCTGTTCTTCCCCTCTATTGTAACCATTTCCCCTTTCCTCTTCTATATGAGATAGTTTACCCCATTCTGTCTCTCCCCATCTCCTCTCATTATATTCCTCTCTCACCTTTTCCATCTGGCAAATTTGGCTTTTTAAGGCATTCTTCTCCTCATTGGCTTTTTGGGCCTCTTTTGCCATTTGAGTTAGTCTATTTTTAAGGTGTTATTTTCTTCAGTCAGGTTATTGACTCTCATTTTATAATTTTCTTGCATTGTTCTCATTTCTCTTCCCAATTTTTCCTCCACTTCTCTTATTTGCTTTTCAAAATCCTTTCTAAGGTCCTCTATGACCTGTAACCAGCTCGTATTTCTCTTTGAAGCTTTTGGTGCAAGAGTTCTGACTTCACTATCTTCCTCCTGTTCCATGCTTTAATCCTTTTTGTCCCCAAAATAGGAGTGTAAAGTTGGGTTGCTCTGTTTGTTTTGCTTCCTTTGCCTGCTCATGTTGCCACTCAATTACTTGACTTCAGGGCTTTTTGTCACAGTAGTACTCTGCTACCAGACAGGGGAGCTTCTGTCCCTGGGGTTTTCTCAGCTGCCAGAGGTATTAGTTGGGTACCCTCTCTGAAGCCTCCACACACTCTGGCAAGCTGGTTGCATACCCCAGGACCTCCAGCCTAGACTACAATCCAGATCCAAACAGGTTAAAGCAAAAGAGATTACCTCTTAGATTGGTTGCTTGGTCCCTGTACAATCTGCAGGCCAGGAGCTGAAGCATCCACATGTGGCTGCCCCTGCAGGGCCTTGATGACTCAGCAGCTTCTCACCCAGGGGCAAAAGCCAACAGCACTCCTAACTTCCCAAAGTTCACACTGCACTGACCTCTCACTTTGTCCTTAGCATCTATGTGTTGATAATTCTGGAAACTGCCACAGCTGCTGGTGATCTGAAGTCCCTCCAGCCAGTGGTTGGTCAGGCTGGCCCTGAGGCTAAAACCTCCTGCTTGAGCAGGGCTGGGCTTGGCTCCCAGAGCACTGTGCTGGCTGCTTGCTGATGGCCTGTCAGGCTGTTCTCAGCAGGAAGTTAGCTTCTCCATTGTCATTTTGTGGGTTCTGTAGCTCCAAAGTTTCTTCAGAGTCACCTTTTACATGAATTGGGGGAGGTGGAAGCCAGAGCTCCACAGAAGTCCTGTTTCTACTCCTCCATCTTGACTCTCCCCCTCTCCCCCTTGCCCTGATCATAAGCATTCTTTATCCACTTGGTTTTTCCTATGTGAATAAGTCTGGATGCTTTTGAGTCATTATAGTTCTCACTTAGGAAACTTTATAACATTCCAGGGTTTGAAGCAAATACTAAGTTTTATGTTAACTTATGACAGATATTGTCAAGTTCTTCATATAATTTTTTCATTTTATCTTTTGCAATGAATATTGGAACATAAATGGTTTCTTTCTTTATAATGGTCCCTTGTCTATGTTTATTATGAGTACTGGAAGGTGAGATGAGTGATTCCCCGTGGGGAAAAATGATTCTTCTTGCATAATGATATCAATTCCTTTATTCACTTCTCTGAGGAGAAACTGCGAGCCAGCCTTCCATTTAGTTGTAACTTCTTTATGTCTTCTGGCTTCATTTACAGTAATGGATATAGTTAAATTCTCTAAATACCATATCAAGTCAGTTATATAAAAATTTTGTGTCATGTGGGGAGGGACATATTGAGAGAATTAGATGATGTAAAAACAATAAGTATCATTAAAAAATTTAAAAACACAGCCAATGTTTGGAGATAGTATAAATATTGTGTTATTTTAGTATTCATTGTTGCATTCATATTTACTTATTTTAATTTTCTTCTTTAGATATATTGAAAACAGTTCAGCAGTACAATGGGTGGTCTTCCATTTGAAGATGCAAAATAGAATTAGAAATAGAAAGTTATTAAACATCCTCACTGAAGCTAAAATGAACCTGGTTTGTATTTTTTATGCTTGTATTATAATTAATGCTTACCTGATTTTAAGAATAGCAAAGTCTTTTTTTTTGGTGGAGGGTTTTTTTTAAATCACAGACTGGTTTAGTATAGTCAATTTTGTTGAAAATATATATAAGTTTCTTATAGTGTGGATCATCGTAACATAATTATATCAATATGTAACAGAATAAATAATTCAAATTATTACAATTTATTTGTAATTCAAACAATTACAAGTGAATCTGCCTAATGTTAAATATAATGAAAGTTCTTTCTTTTTTTGGTATTGGTTTTTAGTGAATGGGTTGACATCAGATGGAACTTCACATTGCTGTGTTTTTGATGTAGTGCAATTTCATTTTCAATTTATATTCATTACCACAATTTGTTTCTGGGCCTTCCCAGTCCATGGGATAGATTGGTGGTATCAAACTCAAACTAAACTGTATGTAAAGCTTTTTATGGGCCACATATTGACTTAGAAGACCATAAATTAATATTATCTACATATAATTATATTTTCACTTATTTTGTTAAATACTTTTCAATTAAATTTTTGTCTGGTTTGCTCTTGAGAATGTCATGGGTAGCATTCCTCATCTACAAATTGGACTGCTGATAGAAGCCCCAATCTTTTTTTTCCCCTAATATTTGAAAAAGCACTGTATCTTCTCTCCACAATTCACAGTCTTCTGGGCTATGTGTTTGATACCTCTAACGTAGATCATAGAACTGAAGTGAACAGAAGTGAATTCTTCTATAGCATGTATGGAGAATGCCTAAATAATACCATCAAATCACTTTATACCAATTCAGATGTTGATTCATTTACTTCATTATGATCTAGCATATTCCCAGTATCGATCAAGACAATCAGGTTTCATCAAGGAAAAAAATAGGTATCTTAAGATGTTTTCAAAAAAAAGTTTATAAAGCAAAATAAAAATAGTAATACGTAATCAGAACTTCTGCTTTATTGGTGACTATAATTTGTTCCTGTTTTAGAGCAAAACTGCTGTTCATGAGGACAAATTAGATACAGTCCATGCAAACAAATAACTTATATTTGCTTTGTATTGCAGACCAAGGATTCTGAAATACTTAAGAGTCTATTATCTATTTGCCCTCATCAAAGAAGTATAGAAGATCTCAGACAGGTAAGAAAAAAAATCTTTTTGAAAAAATATGATTACAATATTATCAAGTCATACTTCTATTTTTCTAAAGCAAATATAGCCTAACAATATATGTATCTATTATATATATATATTATATATACAGTATCTGATGTTTATTTTGCTTGTTGTTTTTAAAGAGATACTTGAATGAAAATCAATGTATATGTTTATGAAAATATTTTCAGAAAACATGTTATTTTTTGAAATAATATAAAAATCTTATTATATGGATATGGAATTTTTTTCTCTTCAGGAGTTTAGATAGATCTTTTCTACCCTTATTTAAACTTTAATATGCTTAGATAAATTGGCTTTATATTAATGTGTTTTGATCCTATAAAAGCTACAACTTATTTTATTTTGTAATGAGCTACAAAGTAAAAAAAACATTGATTTTTAGGCATTTTAAAAGTAAAAAGCATTTTAGAATATACTAAGAATTAAATGTTATATTACAAGTTTTCATCATTTTGGGGCACCAGACATCTTTGAAAGCCAATGCCTTTAACACACAACTGTTTATGGCTTTGTCTTGAGTCCATTTTGGACCCCACTTTTAGCTTGGGAAATTAAACATTATGCATCTAAATATTATGGTTAACTAAAGTCCTGCTATAAGTGCCAGACTGAGTTCTTTCTGTACAGAGACAATTGTCAATTTATAATGATTATATTCCTTGAAAAGTCTCTGTAGTTAAAAATTATATAAGTTGAAACTGTTTTTCTAAAGATATGTTAAAACTAGAGGTATATATTTTTCTAAGGAATAAGTTTTATACAAAACCTTTATATATTCTCAAAAAATTAACAAACAAATCTGGGTCCCTTTCTAAGTGTGTTTGAACTTCTGCTATAGTTTTCTTGTAGGAGGTATGTTTAGCTATATGTATCATGATATTATAAGAATGATGAATAAAGAGGGAAAGGGCACTCATCATAGAAAGCACAGGACAGAGAATAGTACAGATTGACTGGATCAGAGATTGTATGGAAGATAGATTAGATTAACTTGTAAAGGAAAGACAGGATTAGATTATAGAGGGCCTTGAGTTTACCAGAGGGGCAAAGGAGTTTAAATTTGGTGAATGTTGGAAGCCCTTGAAAATTTTGAGCAGATGAGTGACATGACCAGATTTATACACAAGGACAATTTGGAGACTGATACTCTGTCTCTTTTCACTACAACAAGGCTACAACTCACAGTTGGGATCAGGCAAAACTTTTGTTGTTGAATTGGACCACCCAAGCCCAAGACCAGAGCCTCAGGCACCCACAGGAATCATTCAAGGACCTGAGACTCAAGCATCAGCATCATAACCTCATAGTCATAGACAGTAGACTTCTAGGATCCAGCCAAGGACTAATGTAATAGGATCAATATCCACTGGGATTCCCTCTGTAGGCTAGACCAATCCTAAAAGTCAAGTCAGCTGTCTTCGAGCCTTGATTGATTCAGAGGGCTAAGACCTATTGACTTTGGTGGCCTCAAAGCCTGTTGACTTGGCTTCCTGGTTACCCAAGAGCATAAAAAAGCCTAAATGGAGCCACCATCCTTGAGGTGATGCCCCAAGACTTGGAGTAACCATAGTCATCCCTGCTGACCAGACCCTCTTCTGTATAGATGTGAGGGGGGGCCATGTCCACCCATGGGAAGTTTTGTTTGAGCATCCTTTTGATGCTATGATTAAGAAAACCTCTTTTTGTTAACTGTTGAATGTCATATCAATCTCAAGAGATTGGATTTTAATCAGTCCCAGATTACTACAACCAGAAACTCATTTATCAAACTTCTTTCTGCCAGTTTCTCCTCTACAAATAGAGCTGATGATACTGTCCCAATCTTCTTCCCCAATACTTGGAAGAGAACTGTAGCTGCCATCCCACCCACCCCCCCACCTAGCATTCAAAAGACTCCTGAGAACAGGGGCTCTGGACACGATTCCATTTTCTCACCAGCATTCCTTCATTCCTGCCCAGGTTGCATGCCTGACTCTTAAGACTTTCTCTACCATGCCACAGAAACCCCACCACATTGGAAGTTCACCCCACCCCTGGACTTGATATTGAAAGTACTCTTTGCCTCTGTAACCTCTCCCTCTTGATTGTCTGGTTCCTTGGTTTTAACAAGGATATCCAAGCCAATCTTCATTCTTCTTCAGGTTGTGTACTCCTAACACTATATACTTTCTCTATCATGCTCTCTTTCTGGATATCTTTTATCTTTTTTCCTGATCCTATTTTTTAGTTTCCTTTTATGTAAAGTCTGATCCCATTAGAATGTAAGTGCCTTAAGGGTAAAGACCTTTTCTACTTGTCATTATAATCCCAGCACTTGGCACAGTTTCTGTCAGATAGTAAGGAATTAAGAGATGTTTATTGACTTGACCAGCATACTCCCACCTCTTCCTCTCCCAGGCTTGGTGCTACAGAACCATACTGTTAGCCTAAGCAAAAATTAACTCCTTCCCCTGATACTATAAGAAAGCCTTTCTCTCTTTCCTATCCACTTTAATCCTTTCCCTCCCAAGTCCCTGTTAGCTTTACTTTCCTCTTACAAACTTACCAGGCATTCCTTCTCTGAATTCCCTGTTCTATCATTAACATTTTCCCTTTGTCCTTTTCCTCCTGAATTTCTTCCTTCCTCTTTTTCAGTCTACTCTTCTTCCATCTTCTGGCACTCATAGAGACCTGCATCCCCTCAGAAGGCATTGATTTCTGACTATCTCCCCCTGTGTTGGGTGCATCTTCTCTCATGCCTGTGGACACACTGAACCAGGAGGAGAAGACATATACCTTTTGCCCAGCTGATGCTTCCCGACCCTCCCTCTGCCACTATCACCCAGCAACTCTTCCTTTTCTGGGGTATACTCCATTCAAATGTTGGTGGCAGTTATCTACCAGCTCCTAGGTCATTCTGCTTTTTTCAAGGAGTTTACTACCAAACTTGTAGTCTTCCTCTCAACTTAAATATGCATACCAATATCCTTGCAAACACTCTGCCTAGACTTATAGTTCTATCAATCTCCTTACCTCCTATGGACCTATATTCTATACACAAGCAGTGATCAAAGTCATTATCTTACCACCACCTATAAAATTTCCATTTCTATGATCAAGAATACTAAAAACCCTCTTTCTGATCATGACTTTCTATTTAGGACCTGGGTTCAAATCCTTTCTCTATTATTTAGTACCTATGTACTTAAGGAAGCCACTTAACTTCCCTGGGAGCAGCCAAATAGTGAAGTGGATAGAGCACCAGGCCTAGAGTCAGAGAGACATGAGCTCAAGTCCACCCTCAGACACTTACTAGCTATATGACCCTGGACAAGTCACTTAACCTCTGTTTGCCTCAGTTTCCTCAACTGTGAAGGAGGGTTGTTCTGCAGATCAAATGAGATAATATTTGTAAAGCTCTAAGCACAATGCCTGGAACATAGTAGGCACTATATAAATGCTTATTCCTTACTCTTCCTCCCTTCCTTGGACTTCACTTTCCTCATCTATAAAATAAATGGGTTGAATCACCCTTCAAGAAATTCTCAAGGAAAACTGCCCTGATGTTTTAGATCCAGAGGGCAAAATAGAGGTTGAAAGAATCCACTTATCACCTCCTGAAAAAGATCCCAAAAAAGAAAACTTCCAGAAATATTATAGCCAGGTTCCAGAATCCCCAGATCAAGGAGAAAATACTACAAGCAGCCAGGAAGAAACAATTTCAATATTGTGAAAACACAATCAGAATAGCACAGGACCTGGCAACTTCTACACTGAGGGATCAAAGGGCATGGAATACAATATTCCAGAGGGTAAAAGAGCTGGGAATGAACCCAAGGGTCACCTACCCAGCAAAACTGAGTATTTTGTTTCAGGGGAAAATATGGTCATTCAGTGGAATAGAGGACTTTCAAGCATTCTTGAGGAAAAAACCAGAATTGAATAGAAAATTTGACATCCAGACACAAGAAGGAAGAGATGCCTGAGAAGGTAATCAGGGAAAAGAAATCAAAAGGAACTTATCAAAGTTGAACTATTTACATTCCTATATGGAAAACAATAACTGTGACTGATGATATCTTTCTCACTATGAAAATAATGGAAGAAGGGGGTGTGGTCATATGAATACATATGTGAATGTGTGTGTATATGGTTACAGTTATATATGGATAGAGGGCATAGGTTGAATTTGTTGGGAAGGGAGAATACTCAAGGGATGAAATTATGAGGTGAGAGAGGAAAGTGGCAAGAGGAGATGGGGAGAGACAGGGTAGGGTAAACTATCTCATGTAGAAGAAGCAGGGGAAGTGGTTGCAAGGGAGGGGGAGAATAGGAAGGCAAAAAGGCAAAACCACATTCTCATTGAATTTGGTTCAGGGAGAGAATGACATACATACTAAATGGTATATCTCAACCTGCAGCAGAATAGGGGGAAGGGGGATGAGAGGAGGGATGATGGATGGGAGGGCATCCTTGGGGGGCGGGAAGGTTGGAGGTACCCACTATGGAAGAGGGACAGGATCAAGTGGGGAATGGACCAGGTCGGGGGTGGGATGGGTGGGAGGAATTATAAGCAGCCTTGTACAATATATCTACTATGGTAATATTTTGCATAGCTATACATGTACAACACATACTGAATTACTTATCTTCCCAGAGGGAATGGGTGGCAAGGGAGGAAGGGAATGGACCTGAAATTCGAGGTCTTAAAATTAAATGTTTCAAATATATATAAATACTATTAAAAATAAGGATAAAGATGAGAATATGACTTTGCATGTGATTATATCAGATATAACCATATTTGTTGAAATAAACTGTCAGCTCCAAAAGGGATAGGAGTGGACAAATAGAAAGAAAATGGCTATCACCATTTTTTAGATACAAAACAGTTTTCATAATGAAGAGAAGATGAGAGCCCAGGCATCTTCTCTGCCAAAAAATATTTATTCTTCTTATCAGATGGAAATATCACTAATTTAAGATACAAACCCATTTACAAAACACATTAGAGGAGGAGAATGTAAGACTACAAATAGTCTTTCAGGTAACTGTGTGGTGGCAAATGTAGTCTACTGTGAAATATTGTTTGTCAATGCCTGCTAGTTTCCTTAGTATACGCTCATAAAGGATACCCTTTGTGCATGTGAAGATTATTCTCATAATTTTTTTTTTTGTAGATGGGAAAGTATGCACATAGATCTGCAGTTACTGATGTTTCCTTGGCTGTATACGCACACACACACACACACACACACACACACACACATTCCCATTCCCATAACAACTCCTTAAATAGCTAGCTTTTCTAGTAAAGTAGATCTAAGAATCTGTGCTAGCAGCCATCCTGTGTATGCCAGTGTGGTTGCCTCTATGACTTCCTCTTTATATACTTGGTTGGGTCTACCCGTTATTCCCATCTTTGTTTTCTTCAGTGCCATTTGTACTTCCTCTATAAGCATATCTGAAGCTGTGGTGTTTCAGTCCAAATGTGGTGGCTCCATTGTCTTTGATGGTGAAAAGAGTTTGTTGTAAAGAAAATCTTTACTGATCTCCCTCTTCTTTTTTTGTTGCTCTTCTGGTTTCATTATTAAATGCTCTCAGGATGACTGTTTAATTAGAGTTCTCACCAAGCTTTCTTTAACCTTTTTCCCCCCTTGGTGCTTCTTGCTTATGAGGTAATGCTGCTTATAATCTTCAACCAACCTTCTCTATAAGATTTTTCAAATGAATTTAGGTTCTCAAGTTTATGCACTTTGATTGCCACATCTCTCTAGCTGGCAAGTAAATTGTGTCTTCTGACTAGGGCAGTTTTTAGATTCTTTTGGTCTTCCTTTTATGACAGTATATTCTATTGGTTAAAATTCTCCATGAAATTGTTGTGATCAGTGTCAAATGGGAGATAAGAATAGACTATTGTAAGGCTGGTATTGGTACTCCTGAGATATTAAAACACCTATAAGAATTTATTGGATCCTCTGTAGAGTATTTATGCTTAGAATTGCTATCTGCACAAAAGGAGGGAGCAACTGTAATCACAGTAATGAAATCCTGTATCCATCAAAATAGGAAAATAAATCATCTTGAGACATCATAGAGTTCTGAAGAGATTCTGAATTATCAAAGGAAGATTAAATTATGCAAAGTGTAGTTTTAGTATTGTGTTTTTCCATCTTTTATTTCTTTAAAAAATTCATCATATATATGATGTATGTTAACTATTAATGAGAAAACTTAAATAGCCAAAACAGTCCCTTCCCTGAGTAGGCTGAAGAGCACAGAGTTTTCATGAAGTTACTAGATAAAGAAGTTCTAATTATTTAATTCATCAGAAAAATAATTAATTTTAAATGACACACTTTTCTTTTTTAAACTCATATTTTAAAATGAACTATCACTTTGTACTTTATAAAATTCTTGGGTAAGAACTATGACATTATAAATAACTTTTAAATGCTTGATAAAATAGCAAGTGCTTGGGTTGATGTATTGTAAACAGTTAACTTGATGGGGGTAGGAAAGAATCATCATCGCCCTATCATTGTAAATGTACTAGAGAGCTCCATTGATTCAGCTTACAATTAGAATGTTTCCTTATTTTAAAAACTGGACATACACCTTAAACCAGCTAAATCATTAATAGGCCTATACCACAAAGTGATCAAAGAAAAAGGAAAAAGGACCATTATGTACACAAATATTTATAGCAACTCTTTTGTAATGACAGAGAATTATAAATTAAAAAGGTACCCATTAGATGGTGAATGACTGAATTATGGTATGTAAATATAATGGAATTATTCTCTAAAAATCATAAAAGGGACCATTTCAGAGAAATCTGGGAAGACTTCTATGAACTGAAACAAAGGTAAGTGAGTAGAATGAAAAAACAATTTCTAAATTACAAATGTTGTAGAAGTCAAACTGCTTCAAAAAACTTGAGAATTCTGATCAATGTAAGGGCTAATCACAATCCTTGCAGAGAAGTAATAGATTCAGTATGAAGAATGAAGATGCAGTCAAAGACACTGAGAAGGAGTGGTTAGACAGGTAGATGGTGAACCAGTAAAGATCAATTTCACAAAAACCCAGAGAGAAAAGAGTATCAAGAAGAGAGAGCATTGAGGATTGAGAAAAGGTCATTAGAATTAATGATAACTTTGGAGAAACCAGCTTCAGTTAAGTGGTAAAGTTGGCAGCCAGGAATGCAAAGTTAAGAAGGAAGTAAGAGGAAATAAATGGGGGGCATAAGTTGTAGCCAGCCTTTTCTAGTTTAGCCAAAAAAAAAATATGAGATGTAGAATGCTAGCATGAGATATAGAAAGCTAGCAGATACAGATGAATCAGGTGAAAGTTTTTTTGAGGATGGAGCAGACTTCTAGGTAGTAGAGTAGCAACCAATAGACAGGAAAAGATTGAAGATAAATGACAATAGGTAGATAGAAGGTTTAGTCTGCTGGAAGAGATAGGATGGAATGGGATAACATATGCATGGGAATTAGTCTTGGCAAGGAGAAGGGATAGCTTTTCATGTGAAACAGGGGTGAAGGAAGAGAAAGTGGTAGAAGATATGTGAGATGATGAGGAAGGGAGAAGAGGGAGCTCTCAGAAAATAACCTCATTTTTTTCTCAATGAAATATGAGGTAAGATTCTCATCTTCTTTCTTATCTCTTAAAATCGAGTCAAAATACAAATATCTCACAAGATTGTTGCTAATATCAAATAAAGCACTATGTGAATGCACATTATTCTGTGTATTAATTGTAAAACACTGTGTAATAATGTAAGCTATAGTATTGATACATATATCACAATGTACTTTAAAGGACAGGGGGGCTCAACAAGTGCTGAATTTAGATTTTAGAGGTAAGCCAAAGCAGTAGGGCAGAGATTGAAGCTGACTGCTAATAGTCTTTGTTTAAATTTTATATATATATATATATATATATATATATAATATTTTTTTTAAAGATTCAAGAACATTTAAAGAAGAATAGAACATTCCAGCATTTGCCAAATGAAGTCCAACTCCAACTTTGCCAAATTGTAATCTATCAAGAGTAAGTAACACACAAGACTTTTCCGTTTGAGTTCTGGCAGTTTGTTTTCTATCAAAGAGGTTGCAGATGTTGGATACAGTTTAACAAAAAAAATAGATAATTTTTCATGTAGCAAAGATAAGGGACATAAAGATAGAAGATAATATTGTCAGAATTGGGTATTTTTCTCAGTGTATGCTTTGAACTCACTCTAGACCACTGAGTGATTTTTTTTTTCCATCATCTGGGAAGGTAATGAAAGCTGCATTTATCTTAGAGATAATTTCAGACAAAATAAAGAACCCATGGCAGTACTACAATATGTCACACAAGTAAAAAATGCAGAAATTTTTTATTTGTTTGTAATTTTGAGGGTCATTATATGCCTATACATTTCAGATCACAATTCCTTAATTTCATAGTAAAAACTGATAGGATAGAAGAGATTTTCACTTGAAAAAGGTCAAATAATGTTAATGTTTAAACATGGAATCTGTTGTAACATAATTCATATATCTATGGCTCTTTAAGGTTTGCAGAGAACATTCCTTACAACTCAGTGAGATAAGTATTGCAATTAGAAAATATTGATCTTCAGAAATTGGTTAGAAACTAAAATGTATTAAAATCCAATTTAATTTAATGAAGATCAATATTAATATTTATTATAAAATCAACCCTTTCCTAGGAAAATGGCATAAATTGAAAATAAGTCCACCATCTAGAAAGCCTCTCAGCCACACAGGTACAGCTGCCAGAACCAAGATTCAAACCCAAGTTCTTAATTCAGTCCAGTATTCTTTCAACCTACTCTGTGACTTCTTTTAAAAATCAGAACTATGATTTCATTGATATAGTAGGAGCTTCCATATGTATCAAGGATGGTACTCAGATCTGGGTAGTCCTGGCTTTATCTGCAATCTTATAGTGACCTCATGCTTCATGCTTCCAAGAGATCATTATATATAATGCACATTATATATCTGTAAGATAGATATAAATTATGTATATTATGCATATACACTTTTATGGATACATTTTCATCTTTCACTGTAAACAAATTATAACTGTTTTTCTTTTCCTAGAAAAAGAAATAGCTTCTCCTGTCTTCATGTCAGAATAATTGAGTCTATAGTTGAGTTGACAAGAATAAAATTTTCAAGTAAAAAGGAAGTTCCCATCACATTGAATAAAGTCTTCACATGCCTATTAAAAGAGAAGCATTGTAGTAGAGTAGATAGACTGCCTACAAGAAGTCAGGGCGATCTTAGTTTAGGTTCCACCTAGGGCACTTAATAGCTTTGTGGCCAAGGGCTAGTCTCTTAACCTCTGTAATGGCAATGTAATTTGAATTTGAAGATCCCTTTGTGTTGGCAAAGGTAGCAGGTACTTAGCACTAAGTAATTGATCAAGCCTCTGTTGGGGAAACAGAAGATATGAACTCGTCTTCTATTACTGACATAACAGGAAAGGGTTGGCTGAAACAGGAAGTATCTAATGCTGTATATATAAGAAAAGCCCCAGAGAGGCACAGTCAGGATTTCCTAGGACCAGCATCTGGTGGTAAGGCAGCTACAGAAGAGAGAATGGAGAACTGAGGCAGAATTTCCTGAGAACTTGTGGTGGTGGAGCTTCTTCTGAATAGGAGCCAGGAGCCCAGGAGCCAGGAACCAGGAGCCCAGGAGAAGACTGAGGAAGCAGAAGACTGAGGAAGCAGAAGACAGGAAGCATGACCGGGATGCTGAGACTTTATCTGTTTGTGGCTTGGTTGAGTGTTGAATTCCCTAGAACAGAAATTGTGAAGGATCTGACACGGACCAGATCTTGTGAACTTCAGTGTGGTGCAGGACCTACCCAGAGAGCTAGACAAGGAACTGGGAGCTGGCTGCCATTGAACCCAGGTGACAGTGGTGAATCCAGGCAGAATCTGGGACCATTTGGTATTCAGGGAATCTGAGAACAGGACCCAAGTCAAGATGAAAAGACCTCTCTATGGATACTGAGTAATGATGAACTTGTAGTTTACTAGTGACATAGGGGTAGAGAGTCTATATTTTCTATTGTACTTAGTGCTTAATGATACTTAGTAATTAATTGTTGAATAAGTGACTGAGTTAACTTAAGTGTGCCCCACCAGTGGAAGACTTTGACTATTGTACTTTGAGATGATTGTTCTTTGTTCTAAATATTGTGACCACTTTGGTGAAAACTATGTGGCCATTTTAATGATAAGCTGTTGTGAATACTATATTGTTATTTTCTGTGATAAGTTGTAATATTGTGAATGCTGTACCTTGATTTTCTCTGGATGTTTTACTTTGATTTGTTATGGAATAAATAGAGTGTTCACTATACTGTGTAATCAGAACCTTAAAAGCTGTTCACAGTAGCATTCTTCTGGAAAGTTTCTGTGCATGGCATTACAACCTCTCAGTATCCCAATCAGATGTGTGAGTGTAAGATGATGGAATCTGGATCCTCATGTTCCTTCCCACAAAAATATACATGAAAATTTCTAAAAGTCTAAAATTAAAAATCTAGGCATGAAAAATAGAATATTTAATATGTGCATTCTTTCACTAAGCTTTTGAAAAATCATCCCGGGGTTCCGGTTTTGCTGTCCCCTGGGTGAACAGGGCTGGGGCAGGGGTTCTGTCGGTCTATCGTTCAGAGCAGTCAAGCCCGAGGCAATGGTGTGCATTCCTTGTATCGTCATTCCTGTCCTTCTTTGGGTCTACAAAAAATTCCTGGAACCATATGTATATCATCTAATTTCACCTTTTGTTAGTCGTCTGTGGCCTAAAAAAGGTCTAAAAGGAAGCTCCATTGAGAAAACAAGCAAAGGAGACTATAAGATTGCAGACATGAATGGAATCTCTACACTAGAACCAACAGAAAGCTGCAACAAAAAAGATAGATTAAAGCAGTTTGTCCAAAGGATGTCTTTGCTTTTAAAATGGAACTGATGATATGCAGCAACTACTCTGATATTGTCTTTCACACCTTTCTCTGAGACCAGATATGGGGTAGATATTTTAGAGATTTCCCTAATAATACATAGTATTTCTATTTAAATGTTTAAATTATATTTAATTACCTCATTCCTGTTATTTTTCCTTACTGAAATAGTTTTCATCTCTATTATTGCAAATAACCTAAAGTTTCTATTTTAGGTTAACTCGTTTTAACAATACAAATAAATAGAAGTTCACTTTAAAAAAAAAAAAAGAAAAATCATCCTGGAGTTGTAACTCTAGGACAATATGTAATTGTTGCACATGAATTTTTGAAGCATTTAGTTCACAGATAGTATTTTCAAATCTTAATGCTTCCAAAGAAAGGGGTTGCCTTGGAAATATTGTGCCAGGGGGAGAAGTAGGCTATTGAGAAAGTGATGAAGAACTTAGGGATGTGTAGAAAACCTAATGGGGGGGAGGCTAGGTGGCACAGTGAGTAAGAGCACCAGCCTTGGAGTTGGGATGACCTGAGATCGGATCTGGCCTCAGAAAATGAGCACCCACATATAAATAATGACTGGCCATGTAACCTTGAGCAAGTTACTTAACCCCAACTGCTTAAAAAAAAAAAGAAAACATAATGGGCATTTGGCAGTCAACAAGATGATCTGGCTGAGAATGGCTGGCTCTGATTCATGGTTAGCAGTGTGGAAGAGAGGAAATATGATAACGGATTACTTCTGACCTTTCTGTAATGATGTTTATGTCTCTGTTACTTGAACATCAGAATTTTCTATCAGAGCACTTACCATCCATCTTCTTTCCTATGCATATGTGTGCTACCATATGCAACACAGGGATATATACCCTTTGGATTTTTCAGTAGGTTGATCCTTATAGTGATTTCCAGGATAAAATATATGAAATAATCAAATTAAACCTTTCTTGTCCTGCCTTTACCTGATACTAGTAACTAGCACATAACCTTTTCTGGTGATGGGGTTGGGATGCAGTTAAAACTGGTCAATAAATCAAGCTCTGATTTTTAGTGTTTACTGATTTCCAAGATGTAAATAAATACTCAACCCCCAAAATTTGATAATTAGCTCTTGGACCTGAATAAGCCAACTCCAGCACACCCCTGCCACAAATGGTATAACTCTACCCTCAAGACACCAGCAAATTGATGAAGATAGCTTTCACTAGGACCCAGACAGACTGGTGCTTTGGATGGTGGGTTTACAGTCTAGCAGAAAGTTTGATGCTAGTCAGACAACTAACTTGGATCCTCACTTTCTTTTTTAAGGTCCACCCCTTAGCTATAATGGCCATGTTGGTAATAATGCCCAATTTATAGCATAGCAACCCATCTTTTTCTTTCTTTTTTTTTTTTTTTGCTTTTTGGAGGGCAATTGGGGTTAAGTAACTTGCCCAAGTTGGGGGGTTAAGTAAATAGCCACACAGCTAGTTTTTATCTTAAGTGTCTTAGGCCAGATTTGAACTCAGGTACTCCTGACTCCAGGGCCGGTACTGTATTCACTGTGCCACCTAGCCACCCCAAAGACTTGCCACTCCACTGGGACAGCAACCTGTCTTTTACTGGAGCTTTAACTGGGCTAGTCACATTAATTCCTTTTACAGGCTTCTTTCATTTAACACCTTAAACTCTACAATTTCTCCTCACTTACACCATGTAGATGTTTCCATGAATTACTTGTCTTGATGGCTGTCCTATATACAAACACATCATTCTTTATTATCATTTTGACTGATGAAACTATATGCAGAACCATTTGACAGTGCCAAGGACTTCAGTGGTGAGAGCTTTCATTTCTAAATCTTCAGTAACTGATTGCTGAGGAGGGGGGCAGTGTCCCCACTGGGGTTACTTCTTTGGATGATGAGGGTGTTGCAGAATGGAGGCAAAGCTGGTGGCTTAGGAGTCCTTTAGGTATGTATGATCATGGGTATCTTCCAGCTGGTGGTTAGCTGCCAGTTGGTGGTAGTGCTGGCAGCAGTAGCTGCCCAGGCCTTAGGGGACAAAGTTCGGTTGATCAAATTCCTTAGTCTTCAGTAAAGGAGGGGTACTAAGAGATCTTCTTACTTTAGGACCCATAGATGACTAGTAGCATAATAACCAGTTGTTTGCTTCAAGAGAAAAGCAAATTCTGTGTAATAATTCAACAAACATAGTTTGCTATGTGCAAGGCACTCTACTACTACTACTACTCGGTGTACAAGTAAAAAACAACACAATCCTTGGTCTCAAGGAATTTACATTTTCCATGGACAATGAAGCAGATAGATAGATAGATAGATAGATAGATAGATAGATAGATAGATAGATAGATAAAAGAAAAGTAGTTTCAGAAGGGAAAATGCTTTAATAACTGGGGGCAGGATAAAAGGGAAGATTAGGAAGGTATAGAGTAGAAAGTTGAGTCACTAGAGAAAGATCTGGCAGAATAACACAATAGTTTTCATTTATGCCAACAGAACAAGTTCTGGGAGGTTCTCTAAAGCTAGGTTATTATAGATATAAAATTGTCTCAGTCCAGAAGCAACATGTAGCCAGCATATGACAACAATGTCATCTAAGAAGTCCCTGAAATTTCAAAATGGAGACAGATAGTGAAACTCTTATATAAACAGCAGTGCCCTCAGCTGGCTATTGATTTCACTACATTTTAAGTTGCTAAAAAAATTAGGTGTGAAAAGTGAACTTTAACTCTGAGGGTTTCCCCCCATTTTTCTGACTGGGGAGGTGGCTTTCTGTTTCTTTATTATCTTTCACGTAGCTAGCCCTGAAATCTTAGCTTGCTGGTAAGGTTTTTATTTATTTTTCTTGTTTTTAATTTAAGAATAAAAGTTCTGATATTTTCAGAATTCTTGTTTAAGCTTCCATTTTATTGTTTGGATGTTTCTTTGGTGTGTATGTTTTATTTTTTGTTTTTATGCATCTGTGATAGTAAAGGTGCCTAAAGAATCAGACAGATACAACTCAGAACTTATCTGCTTGGTGGATGAACCAGGGTTTTCAGTTAGTAGTTTGGCCACCTCTTTGCCATTTCGCCACTCCTTCTAAGGAACCACAACAAGAAGATAGTATGGGCTATTGGCCTCAAGTTGGATCTCCAAGGGGTTTCACCAGCTTTGTTCTTGGTATCAGTAACAGTCACCACCATTCTACATTGGATTTGGATGATCGCACATTGTTCAGCTATGGTCTTCTTCTAGAATCTCATACCTGGTTGAAGGCAGGGGCAATACTAAGCCCCTCTCCCATCCTCTCTCATTCTCCTTCTACTCATGTCATTCACTCTTTCATGTTCTTTCATGTGCACTCTGCATACTTGCTTATCTCTCATTGTAAATGAGATTTTGGCTTGCCCCTTCTTTTAGAAAGAGAGTAAAAGATCTTTTTAGACACAGTATAGTCTTCTGTCCTTGGGACAGAATAAGCTGAAGATTTCTGACTCGTCCTCTAAGGCCTTCATCCCAGCTACATTCTAGTGCCTTGGATAAAATGGGTCTACACAAGTGTGCAGGCAATCTTGAGTTCTCAGAAGCCGTGATGCTGGAGCACAGGCTCTGGCTAGTCCCACCTGTTAAAAAGGCTTTGAGTATAGACTGTCCATAATACCCAGACAGAGAGGTCTTCCTAATAGGTTCAGCAGGCCTCAGGAAATGCACAGTTTACAACACAAGTAGGTCAAAGGAGACATACAAGCTTGCTGTTACATCACTGCGCTGGTTACTTGTATACGATTGGCTGAAAGATTATGCACAAAGGGCCACCTTGTGAGAATATGCCATCCCATAGCCATCGAAAAGAAGCCCAGAAACTGTTACAGCAGCCCATGTTGTCTGGTATCAGATGATTTTAATTATTCACATGACAGTAAAGTCCCAGAGTTTTAATATATACAGAGAAAAAAATCACAAGAAACTTTGGGAAACCATAGTAACTGCAACTACCCCAATAGATAGTTGCAGGTGCAGGATGAAAATTGTTCTGTTCCTCTGTGTAGGATCAATATTCAATACAGTCAGCTATCATATTTTCCCACAAGGGCCATTGCCATATTTGTTGTCATTAAAACTGCAGTGATTATCTGTCTCATAGTTCTAGAAGATGTGAGCTTTGAATGATAGAAAACCTGTTCTCAGTTCATTGCTGCAGAGCAGCATAAAAGCCTCTTAGGAAGGAACTGCTTTATACCACTAGGAAAACATATCCAAGACATTCATATAATCAGCAGAGCTCAGCTGCAGAGACACGCCAGCAGATTTCTCAGTGGATTCTCTAAGGATAAAAGACAGGAAAAAGAAAAGCAGTTGACCTGGATCCATGAAGGTGTGATAGAAGCATACCAGCAAAACATTGTCGGTGATACTATGATTGTGGGGCAGTGATTAAGAGAAAGAGGAAAGGAAGAGAGACGGGCAGGCAGCATACGCTGGGCCTTGTGTTTAGCGCTTTACAAATATTATCTCATCTTATCCTTACAACAACCCTGGGAGGTAGGTGCTATTATTATTCCCATTTTATAGTGGAGGAAACTAAGGCAAACAGAGGTTAAGTGACATGCCCAGGATCCCCCAGCTAGTACATGTTTGAGGCCAGATTTGAACTCAGGTATTCCTGACTCCAGGCCCAGTGCTCTATCTACTGGGCCATTGTTTCTGTGTATTCAATGACAAGACTCAATTTGGGGGAATCATCAATGAAGGCATTTCTGAAGATTTGTCTCAGATTTCTCTATCCAGACTTTTAGGAAGATTTCTGAGGAAGTCTAGAAAATGTCGTTCCTGCTGCTTTGTCCACACCTGGTCTTAGCTCCTTTTTATCACGAATCGTTCTGTGTGAGGTGCTAAGAACCTGAGAGCTGTGGTCTTGACGTTATGATTAAGTCATGGGAGGGGGGCAATCCAAGGTCCTTAATGCACATGACACGTACACCTATCATTGCCATATTGATCAATTCTGAAAGCATTCATCCTAGCTTTACTTGATGACAACAAAACCATAGAAAGCATCCCCTCTAGAGCCATCTGAGGTTGATTTTTGCTATACTTCCCAATGACTCATCAGAGCCACAGAATGGTTCAAAGGATCATAAGATTTATACCTAGAAGAAATAGGATCATATAGTTAAATCCCCTACTATACAGATTAGGAAACTGAGAGGAAGTAACTTGTCCAAGGTCACACAGGTAGTAAAGTAGCCAAAGCTGGATGAAGGAAGCAGTCTCCTCTGGCCATGGGAACAGCTGAAGTAGATACACCTACCCTAAAAAAGAGTACTTTCTTGTTGGTTAAAACATTGTTAGCTACATAATGATATCATTCCCTTCGAATTCCTTAGTATTTTTATAATTTCTGAATTTTTTACTTGATACTGTAGTACTTTTTGAAATAAAGTAGCTTCATAGTAATAAAGTTTTTCCACATCGAGGTTCTGATCATTCTTTTCCATGACTGATACCAAAAATAACAACAGAAATCATAGCCACCTGCCTGCCTCCATAGCAGCTCCTCCTTCCACCACACAGGCCTGTGTTTCATTCCCATATTTCAGGAGCAGAGTTTATACTTTCTCTATTACAGACAGACAGGTTGAGAATCAACCATGATCTTGAGGAATTATTCTGAATTGGAAGAACTAATTAATCAACGTTGTTTCACTAATAAATATGAGTTAAATGATATTTAAGCCTAAGTATTCCCATAGTTGTCCTAGAAATTGCCATCTATTAATATAGATGATGAAAATTCCAGAATCATCACATTTTGATTTTGTGGTCTTTGTGGTCCGCTCCCACAGAAGATAATGAAAGTAACTCTTGTCTTACACTGGCAAAGAAAATGACTATCCTTTGGTAAACAACTTGAGAGCAGGAGCTGTTTATATTTTGTCTTTTTATTGCTGGTGCCTAGCACAATGTAGGCTCTTAATACATGCTTATTCATTTGTAGTGATATTACTTAGGATAAGGCATTCTTTGACCTACTTGCTTATCTTGTATAGTGCTTCCTATTTATATTTATATAATGTAGGCTCTGGGGTTACTTTCCCAACCTCTACTTGTAATGGAAGCCATAGTAACTGCTCATTAGCTGCAGCTTCCACTGAACACTTCTCTTTTAGGTCCCCCATCACTGACCATGTTATAATGGCAGCCAAAGAGTCATCTTTCTCTAGCAATTGGATAACCAATCAAGACCACTCTTGATGATATGGGAGTTATTTGCAGCTTTATTACTACAAATGTGAATAGGCAAGATAATCACTAAGAGTTGTGACCCAAGAGAATTCCCATTAATCATGACTCATAACTGTCAGGGAGATCCCTCAAAAGCTTATCGAGGTACAGTCATTTTCTTTGCCAGAATAAATCTGGAAAAAATTTTGACAATTTTGTTTTCATTATCTTTTGTAGGAATGATTCTGCCGCTTGCTATCTATTTAACCCTGGGCAAACCTCTCGGTCTGAGTTCCTCATCTGTAAGATGGGACCTTCCACTTCTACATCTATAAGCCTATGAGCCTACAGTTTACAACCAGCTTCTAACTACATCTGCTGTCTGTGCTCAATAGTGTGCTTGTTACTCAGTTTCTGTATTTTACTTTCCCTGTGCCTGTTCTGTGAGCATGTCATATGTGACATATAAGCTCTTGGCTTGTTAGATCCAGTGATAGGAATATCCTATCACCCCAGGGCCTGTTTGTTGATTCTACATAGCTCCTTCCTAGTAGATCTGCCCCCCAAAATACATTTTCTGGCAAGATTGTGGCAATTACTATGTAAGCTTCTTAAGTAAGCTCTTCCCAATAAAGAAATGTTTTTCATTTTGTCTCTGTAGCCCCGAAACCTAGCACAATACCTCATACATGGAAGGGGCTTATTAAATGCTATTTGAATTGAATAATAATAGCTTTTGTCAATGGACTTGAAATTTGTTATTTTACTATGGGATTCATTTAATGTTTTTCTTCTTTTTTGGGGACAGGTATGAAGCTAAAAGTATAATTATAAAGAAAGGACACTGGCCAATGGAATGCTACTTATTACTTTCTGGAAAATTAGCAGCTGTATCAAATTTAACAGCTGAAAATTGCAACTCAGAAATTTTAAGTGAATTTGAAGAAGGAGATTTTGTAGGGGTAAATATTTACTAAGAAAATTTTAGCCTAGTTAATTTTAAGAAAGTTTTTGTGCTTATATTGAAGTGATTAATAGGGGGAGTTATGGCATATTCTTCCAGATACTGGAAGTTTCCAAAGTTGGAATGCCTTTTCTTTTTAAAATTTTAAAATTTTGTGATTTATTTTTAATATTCTTTTTTGAAAATTTTTAGTCTCAAATTCTCTTTCTCCCTTCAGCCCATTCCCCACCCAGTGAGAAGGCCAGAAATTGAAAAACAGCTCTAAAATTATAGGGCAGAATATCAGGATAAAATGCATTTTATTATTTTTTTAATTATGAATTGCCAGATTTCATTTTTTATTACCAAGCATTCATTTTTTCTCTTCCATTTCTCCCCACCCATTGAAAAAAAATAAAAACACAACTCATGTGTTACATAAGCATAGTCAAACAAAACATATCATGTGTAAAAGTTAATTTCTTAGTCTACATGGTAATCCCTTATTTTTTTGTCATGAGGTAGGTTGCATTATTCTTACTGATCATTTAGTGATCAGAGTTCTTGAGTCTTTTAAGAGTATTCATAATACTGATGTTATAGTATAAATTGTTCTTCTGCTTCTACTCACTTCACTTTGCATCAGTTCACACAAATCCTTCAGTCTTTGAAATTATTTTTCCTCATTTCTTACAGCACAATAGTATTTCATATATCACAGTTTTTTCAACCATACCCCAATTGATAGGAATCCCCTTAGTTTAGTTTCTTAACTGCCATAAAAAGAGCTGACATAAATATTTTTATATGTTTCCTCTTTCTTTGATCTCTTTGTGGCACATGCCTAGTAGTGGAAAAGCTGGGTCAACTGGCATGCCTAGTCACTTTTTATGTAAAATTGCTTTCCAGGATGGTTGAACTTATTCAGAGTTCTAACAAGAGGGCATCAATCTACTTGTTTCTTTCAATCCTTCCATTTGTCATTTTCTTTCCTTTCTTTTTTTAATCATCTTTGTCAATCTGATAGATGTGAGGTGGAACTTTAGAATTATTTTAATTTTTATTTCTATCAATTGTGAATGAATTTGGAGTATTTTAATAGGTTATAGATAGCTTAAGTTTCTTGTCTGTTCAGGTACTTAGATAATTTATTAATTGGGGAATGACTCATAAATTTGAACCAGTTTTTGACATATCTTGGAAGTGTGATCTTTATCCTTTCAAACATGTAGTTCAGGTTTATTAAAAAGAAGAGAAAAAAGACATATACTCTTACATGAGGAACTATTCATTTCAAAACTCTGTAATCTCTAGTATCACAGTCCAGAATATGAAAGTTTCTTAGACAGGCTTTACTCTCCAGCCAGTCTTCTATTTGTCCCTGCCCAATGCTTGCTTATTTAGCACAGGGTCTGGCAAAGGTTAAACTCTTAATAAATGAATGTTTGATGACTTGACATTACAGAACCCTAAAACTTTCTCCATGCCTGGATCCAACTATACCACATTAACAGTCCCTAAAAGTAAACTTTCCCTATTCCCTGAATCATTAAACATGTGTGCACGCACGCGCGCGCACACACACACACACAACACACATGCATACACACTCCAGTGGAGTTAAGCATCAGTGTTATTTTTTGGTGGGACATACTGCTCCTTGAATTTATTAGTTACTCTAGGAAATAAGCTATAGCATTTTATGAGTAATAATAATTGTTATCATCTATATGGTGCCTGAAGGTTTACTTCACATACAGTATTTCATTTGATTTCATACAATAATAATGTTTGGTAGGAGTATTTCCACTTTACAGGTGAGAAAACTGAGGTATAATGATGTTAAGAGACTTGTCCAGCATCACACAACTAGTAGATTATACGATCATGGATTTAGAGTTGGAAGGGACCTTAGAGGCCATCTATTCCAGGCCCATCATTTTACAAAGGAGGAAACTGAGTCACAGAGAGATTAAATGACTTTTCCAGGGTCACACAGCTATTAAATGTCTAAGTCAAGATTTGACTTGGGTCTTCCTGACTCCAAGTTCAGTTCTCTATCCATTGTGACAGATACTTAGCTGATATACATGCAAGAAATAGTATAAAATATACAATTTAAGAAATGTACAATTGGAAAAGGAGGTGATTATGTAATGAGAATACATGTTGTCATAAGTAGAATAAGGTAAATGGAGCTTGCTCCAGGGTGCTAAAATTTAGAGGCTACTGACATCAAATGTATTCAATAGATAGAAACAATTAAGTTTAATACCTAATAAGTAAAGATAATTAGTTAAAATAGGGGGCTAACAGTTGATATGCTTCCTTCACTTAGCTGAACTACTCCTCAGACTGTCCCCTACCCCTTGCTCCCTTTCCTTCTCCAGGGGTAGTCTCATCAATGACTTCATGTCATACTGACAACCCCACCCACATGCATGGGTGTAATGTCACAGGGTCTCTGAATCTTTCCCATGTGGTCAATGTCCAATGGTTTTTCTTGTCATTGGACCCTATGTTCTGGGATTCTAGGTCTACTCCCATCCTCTTCAAATGACTTTGCCTCTAAAAATTACTTGCCCCATGGTATGATATGTGATGTTTTCCCTTGGCTATTTTATGGTGTTACTTACCCTGAGTTCCAGAATTGTTAGTTAGGTCTCTGGTTGCACTGATTTGAAATCCATAGGCTATTGAAAGACCTTGAAGATTTATTTAAAAAACATGAACAAGTTAACAGGATTAAAAAGCATGGTGGGTTGTGATTTGCATATAGGGTTTATACTCACATCACTAAGACCATGGATCCTATGAACTGTGAAAGCATACTTCAGTCCATAGATTCCTGAAAGATAAGACCTCTGTTTCTATAAAACAAATTAATACTAATTGGCACAGTTGATTGTTTGGCAAAGAGACCTGGGCCAGTGACATCAATCTCTTGCTTTATCAATTATTTAATTTCATAATTCTGTAAAAATAATTTACTTTAAAATTGGTTTCCCAGATGAGAGTGATTAAAAGTAAGGTCCTAAATCCAATAGAATCATAGAATTTGAGAGCCAGATGGAACCTTAGAGGACATCTATTCTAATATTTTGATTTGTGTGGATGAGGAAATCAAGATCCAAAGCTGCCATTATGAAAATAAAGTTAGAATTGGAAAACTGGTTCTAAAATGAACGTATTCCTTTTTTTATTTTTAGGAAACCTGTCTGTTGACTAACACCCGGCGACCTACTACAATTGTATGCAAATCAGATGCTGACCTTCTGGTGATAAGTAAGAAGGTAAGTACAATGAGAAAATGTGATGAAGTTCATAAATATTTTTTAAACAATACTTTCTATTTACTCTTCAAATTACAGATTGTAAGTAATCAAGTAAAGAATGAACCTTAACTGAAATGCCAGATAATTGATGTTAGGCTACTTGTTTTAAATTATTGGGCGGGGGGTGGGGGGGGTGGGGGAAGGAAAGTGTGCTTTGTGATTATAGAACAGACTTTCTTGATTACTGTAGTGCAAAGTTTTTTTTGGGGGGGGAGACCCAAGAGGGTCAGTATTCATCAATCTGGGGTCTCAAGGATGGGTTCAGATGACATCAGTAAGGAGACAGTTAAGAGTGAAGCAACATGCCATTTATTCTGGCTGGCCTCAATAACCAATCCTGATGAGCTCTTGCCTGTTGGTGGCACCCAAAGGTTTTCTAGGGCTATATGAATAGCATATAAAGGAGGATTCTTCATTGCTCTAGCTCACTATTACTTCTTGTATCCTGTGGAGTGGAAGGAACCCCATGTAAGGACAGTATTCCCTGTCTTAAACTCTAAAACCATAGCTTGTCATCAGAGTTATCATGGACTCCTGCTTGGATACAAACAGTAATTAAAAAATAAAGCGTTTGGTAGAGTTCTAATGAAAAATGCAAAATGATAAAAATGTTTTGAAAATTATTTTTAAACAATGATTTCAAATTACCTGATGAACCAAAGAATATGAGAGAAAAAGGTGTATCTGCTGGCTCATATTGATACAAATGTATTACCAAAGGTATTTCTTTAACTTGGCATTCCATCTCCTGTATCCCTGCATTCATGGCAAACCTGAGCAGATTCTCTCATCCTCTATTTCAAAATGCTTATTATCCTCTAAGATTGTGCTCAGGCATAGCAGCACTGTCTTCCAGGAAGCCTTCAGTCTTTCCATATAAAGTACTTTCTCCATTGTCAAGTTACCTTGTATTTACACTTCTGTGTACTTTTTGTATCCTTTAGCAGACTGTAAGCTCTTCAACTGTTAGCTCAGTGCCTTGCAGCTACAGTAAACGCCCAGTAAATGTTGAGTGAAATTGAATTAACCCTCTCCCCTCTCCCCTCTTCCATGAATGTAAGCTACTTGAGGTCAGGGACTATTTCTGCTGTTGCATCATGTGACAATGCCAAGGACTTTCCTCCCAGGTCTTCAGTAGCTGTGGCTGCTGAGGAGACAAAGGCTGTAATAGGTCATGCAAAGAAGATCGTCAGATCTCATCACAAGGATTGCTTATCTTGACTGTGGCTGCAGAGGACCGGACCAATTTAATGGATTTAATAGCCAGACCTGTGGTCAATCAGATGAGGTTGCTGTTCCCCCTAAGAGCAGAGATTAATATAGGCTCAGAAAAGTTGGTCCCCAAGTTCAGTCTCTTATTCCAATTCTAATTATCCATCTCAGGATAATAGTCAATTTGACCCCTCAAAGCCTTCATTATGGCAAGGTGTGCCCATGAGTTTCCATCAACCATGAGCTAGAATGCATCAGGACATCCGTGTATTTACCTCAATGTCTCCTTTTATGCCTAACAAGACACACTTCAACCCACCTCCATTTGAGCAACGTTAGAGTTGTTTCTTGGGCCATCTCCAGCAAATTGTGTGCCAGCATAGCAGTTTTCTTAAGAAACCTCCACTTAATTTACAATTGTGTGACCTGTTAGCCTTGTTATATCAGAGTCTCTCCATACTTTCACCCACAAATCTTAACACTCTGCAATTGCTTTTCTTATCAAGTATCCAACATCATCAATAGGTTGTCTCTGTGTGCTTCCCACCAACATTTTATCAGCTATTTTGTCATAAATTTTATTTATGGTGTCCTCGGAGATCATAATCTTCCTATGTTTTTCCAGATCCTGCACAGTCTGATCCATATCTTTCCATAAATGTATCATCAAGCATCCACTCAATGCTCTGGATGCCTCTTTCTTCTTCTTTTCATATCTCGGGGATACCAGCATCCTCAGGCTGTCCATATATTTTTTCCTATTCTTGGTACATAACTAGCCCACCTTACTTTCCAGCTATTATCTTTATAGATTCAACTTTGATTCGATAAAAATAATAGCAGACATTTATCCATTGCTTTAAGATTTGCCAACTGTTTTACATAGATTATCACATAAATTATCCTTCTCTCCCTTCCTTTCTGTCTCTCTGTCTATCTATCTCCAATATAGATTAGCTAGACCTGATGCTTATTCCCTGTAATCCCAACTTTTTTTTTTACCATTTTGTAAGAAAATATTACTCAGGGGTGGCTAGGTAGCACAGTGAATACAGCACTGACCCTGGAGTCAGGAGGACCTGGGTTCAAATTGGGCCTCGGACACTTAACACTTACTAGCTGTATGACCTTGGGGAAGTCACTTAACCCCAGTTGTCCTGCCTTCCCCCCTTGAAAAAAGCAACAAAATTTTAAAAAGTTACAATTTTCTGTCATTCTTCATAATGTTTTGAGCTAGTACTTTAAATCTGTGTTTAAAATACATCTTAATTGCTAAGTCTCTCCTTATAGCCAAGCTGATGCAGAAATTTTCTGGGCTCTTTGAGATTTCTCATCATGACAAATGTTGAACATGATTGAATTTCTCTAAGAAATTATGAAATAAGGGGAAACTAGGTGGTGCAGTGAATAGAGAGCAGCAGTCCTGGAGTTGGTAGGACCTGAGTTCAAATCCAGCCTCAGACACTTAAAAATTACTAGCCGTATGGCTTTGGGTAAGTCACTTAACCCTAATTGTCTGCCTTCCCCCCTCCAAAAAGCAAAAATAAATAAACAAACAAACAAACAAACAAACAAATAAATAAATAAATGATGAAATGGTAAACATCTTTACTTTGCCAATTTCTCACTTTTTATAGACAATAGCTTATTTTAAAAGACCAAGTTGGTACTACTATAATCTCAAACATTACTGACCTTAGAGTCAGGAAAACCCGGGTTCCAATCCTGCTTCCGACATTTGTTAGTTATGTGACTGGAGGCAAGACACATAGCCTCTCTTTACCTTGGTTTCTTCATCTATAAAACAAGAATAATAATACAGTACCTATAGGACTTCACTCAGAAGGTTGTTGTAGACATAAGTGAAATAATAAATGTAAAGCACTTTGCAAAGTTTAAAGTGCTATATGTCAGCTATTATTATTACTTTATTCTAATATGATATTTATTTAACCATGACTCTATCTAGAAAATTACTCTGAAATGACTTTTATGACTATAATTGTTTCCTACCTGTTAAAAGAGTTACACTGTAGTATCTATTTCTAGCATCATTCAGTATTCACTGTACCCAGCACTTTCTGATTCTCTTCCTGAAGAAAGTATGCTGTCCAGATTTTAGTTGTCCAATTAGCCTTTAGTCTTTGGCTTCCTTCCCTTCTTGATTCCAAACATACTTTCCTTGTGCCCACTTTCACAGTGAAGACATCAAGATATCAATATATATATTGACTTCCTTTGAATGTTCTTGCCCTTCCTCATAGAACATCTGTATTTCTTGTCCTCTGTAAAGAATGTTATCAGAGCTGCATTATTTTTGTGATTTGGTTATGTTCATTGTGAATACTGAAAGTCCCAATGATCAAGTGTACCCCCAAAATATTTCTTACCATCTTTAAATATACAAAGAAACTAGTTTCAATTCCTTCATTCCCCTTTTCAAGGAGAACCCCTGTGCTGCTGCTTTTCCCCTATTTTAACTGCAACCTTCTATCTTCAGGTTTCATTTATAGCAAGAATGTCATATTTATGTTCTTCATTTCCTCCAATAATATGTCACCAGTGATGCTGGATGAAGGTGACATATTAAATGATCATTAACAGTTAAGTTAATGTTTATAGACAATCTGAGAAGTGCACATCTTAGCCCTCTCTACATCTTTATCAGCCTTTTCACCATAATAATGGGGCTAATAGAAAAAAAGGCCGCACAGGGCTGTCTTGGTTTTTTGTCTATTTCATGTCAACATAGTCCAAATAACTCACCACCTGATGGCCTGCCTTCTGGTGAGTCTTTTCTATGTTTAGTTAAGTTGATTCTTAGACAATGGGCAGAATTTGTCCCCAAGCTCATATTTGCCGCTTAAATTGCCATATTTTATATCTAATGGCCTTCAAGAACTCAGGATCAACTCCATACTGTGATAAAAACATTGGAATAGGACTTTTGTAAATAAACATTTTGTTACTGGAATTAAAAAAAATTAAAATGGCACAAAACCACAAATACTACTTATAGTAATTATAGAGATGTTGCAGCTGTTTTGTTACTATATATATATCATTTTAAGTTAAGATAGAATAGAATTATGGGATTTAGGCTTAAGGTAGGATCATATTGTTTAGTGCTAGGTGGGATTTTAGAGATCGAAAAGGTCTTAGAAAGTCCAACTTCCTTATTTTTCTCTGGGCTAATTGAGGTCCAGAAAGAGAAATTGTAGTCACAAGAACACACATATAATAAATTTATTTTTTTATAAATGTAAGCTGAGGTTCCAACTCAGATCTGCTGATGAAAAATCCCAGGTTCTTCATACTTTTGTTGTTGAGTCATTTCAGTCATGTCCAACTCTTCGTGACTCCATTTGGGATTTTCATGGCAAGGATACTGGAGTGGTTTGCCATTTTCTTCTCCAGCTCATTTTCCAGATAAGGAAACTGAGGTAAAGAGGGTTAAATGACTTGACCAGGGTTACATAGCTAGTAAGTTTCAGGCTGGATTTGAACTCATGAAGATGAGTTTTCCTGGCTTCAGACCTAGCACTCTACGCACCTAGCTGCCCTCTTTATAATACCCTCATTACATTGAAATTGTTCATGTTAAGGAAGAAAACCAATCTAATTCTACCCTATTTGGCATGCATCCTGGCTCATTGGTGCCCTCTTAGGCAAAGGGCAAAATATTTCATTCTTTTTAAGAAGTGATGAGTGCCTTCACTGAAGTCCTAGTCAGCTAATTGTTGCAATGTGAATGTGACTGCAACCTTGAAGGCTGTGCCAGTGGAGGATAAGCTCTGGCACATCTTATCGTATTAGAATGCCAAAGAGCACTGACCCACACCACATTTGTCATGTTTGTCAGATGGTCTTTTTGTCATCCATGAAATTAAGTTCAGAGAGATTCATCACCATAAGGTTGTCTACTAGGGAATGACTCCTTTTAGTTATAGCAACTTATAAAGGCATCCATCTACTTAGGCAGGTGCTCTTAACTTTTTGTTTGTTATGGACTCCTTTTGTAGTCTGGTGAAGCCTATGGACCTCTCCTCAGAAGACTGTCTTTCAAAGCATAAAATAAAGCACATAGGATCAGAAAGGAAACCAATGACATTGAACTACTGTTACCAAACTATATTTTAAAAAATGGATGGATCCCAGGTTAAGAACCCCCATCTAAGGTGTGGAGTGATTTTAATTAGCATTGGGGATTGAAGTATTCATAATGATGAAACCATAGATTTTCTGAACCACTAAAGGAGAAGATTACAAATGTACAAGAATTTTTGTAGCAGTTTCAAAGAGAATACAATAATCTTTTTATTTTAAAAATATTTGTCAACTAAATCTCATGAGGCAGTAAACCTTAGATTAAGGGTTATAGAACAGTAGCTGATCTAAGTTGACTTTTTTCATTAACTTAAGATAAATGGCTTTCCCAAGCTATTTAGGCCATGCATTCTTACTTGAGACTTATAAATCTTGATGTGCCAGGTACTAGAGCTATTGCTTAGTTGATCCCTTGGGAAGACTGAAGTGAAAACATCACTTAGTCTCTTTTGAGCTGGCAGTCCTATCCAGTGCTTGAGCTGGCAGGAAGACTGTATGTATATATTTATTTGTAGAGATATTAGCAGCAATGGAACCTTACATAGAAGTACTTATCATCATCATCATCAATGTGGTCACAGCTGTAGGTTAGAGAGTGACCAGAAAAAAAAGGCATTTTGTTCAGCCACTCTGAAGTAAAGGGATGGATTTGTATTTGTCCATCAATTCTCTTTCCTTCTTTTCTTCCTTTCTATCCTTCTATCATCTATTTAATATGTGTATGTAGATTGATAGATATAGACATATATCTTTAAACATTTTTTGTGGGCATCTTGTCAGCACTTATCAGATAAAGATCATGAGAATGATGTTTATTTCCTAAGATAAATCATCCTGTGACTTTCCTCTCCTATTCAGAGAAAGATTATTGGGTAATTTGGTTTGAAAAAATGTCATGGGATATTTCTTGAATGTCTTAGCATTGATGTATGTCAACTTTATAGGCTAATGTTGCCTCTTTTTTTTTTTAAACTGAAACAGTGCTCTAGGAGTCTGATTGACTGAAATAATTGTGGGCATTGTAAGCACCATATAATCATATATCCTATGAAAAAAGCATTATAAATACAATCATATGCAGGATGTGGTTTTCTTTTAAATATTATATTTGATTTATTATTTATGGTATAAAAAGGGGAAGGTGAGCTCCATTAACCTGATGACCTTTATTTTTTCCCAAGCAAGATAATTGCATTCTAATGGAAGTATATGAACTATAGGTATTGTAAATATAGCTCTCTAAAGAGTGTGACTACTTGCTTCTGTCATTGAAATCCTCTAGTGGGTTTTAAGTAGCAATTTACAGGCACATTGAATATATTTCCCAAACAAAATAGAAGATATATTGGCCCATATTTTTGCATCTGGAAATTTTTTTATGGCATTCTTATTGTTAATATTTTATTCTGTTTATGTATATCAGTTTCTTTTACTAGAATATTTTATTACATTCATGAATGGAATTGTAGCATTATAGGAAATGGTATTTGTTATTTCTTCTGTAGAATACCTCATTAATTATAGTAATGTGATTATTATGTAAGGTACTTTTAGCCTCTGCCTGAAAAATACCTAATAGTATGCTACTCCTAATGGATATGGTTCAAGCCACCTGCCTTTCCTCACACACTGGAAACTTTCTTTTTCAATGAGGTCATATAGTTACAAGGCCGGCTTTGTAACTGGGGTCCACCCTAGGTTCTTACTTCTGGCAAAGGGTGCTTTGAAAGCCCTGCTGTCACAGAGAAGCAAAACAAAGTAGAGAATGTCACAACATAGTCCTCCTTGCCATGTGGCTAAATCCTATACATTCGTCATGACCCAGATAAGTCCATGAAGCCTACAGGTATTTCACTACTTTAAATCAAGCTTTAATTAGGCTTAATCCAACCATTAAGTTTCAAGATTTTAAACAGCAAAAATTCTTATAGGTTGTAATTGAAATTAATTTAAATTAAGACCACTTTACTAATTAGGAATTAAAAGAACATACTTTAAAAGGATATGAAATTAAAATGGCTAAATGGTATAGTATAAAATAAGGATAATAATAGCATCTACCTCCCAGGATTATTGTGAGGATCAAATGGGATGATAATTGTGCAGTGCTTAGCACATTACTTGGCACATGTTAAGAGCCATATGTTTTTTGTTGAGTCATTGTCATGTCTGACTCTCCATGACCCGTTTGGGGTTTTCTTGGTGAAGATGCTGAAGTGGTTTGTCATTTCTTTCTCTAGTGCATTTTATAGAGGAGGAAACAGGAGAATAGAATCAAGTGACTTGCCCAGGGTCACACAATTAGTAAGTGTCAGAGGTAAGATTTGGAAGACGAGTCTTCTGACTCTAGGCCTGGCACTCTATCCATTGTGTCATCTAACTGCCAAAGTCCTATATAATTGTTAGCTATTGTATTATTATTATTGTATTATTATTATTATTACTATTATTATTATAACAATTCTCAGCTCCTTCTTTATCATTAATACAGCAAATAATGAGGAAAACATAGGAGGGCAAAAGAGGCACTCTCTGGGTTTAGCCTTTCATTATATATATATATGTCAGTAAGCAATCAAAATACCCCTTTGCCCTCTAAAATGATTAGCTCAGCCTGCATCAATGGGTATCCTTCTACAATAATCACCTTCTTCTGAACTGATCTATATCACTGTTTGGCAATTAATTAAATATATACTATATTATGACATCACATACATTGCTATTCCCTTACTATTGGACTTCTCATGAGTTTCTGTTATTTATCCAACTAGATTATACATTCTGTGAGGTTGCCTTATAATAGGATATGAATGACCTAATTTAGACTTATTATTATAATTAATAATGATAATGACAGCTTTGTTTTAGGTAGCCTTTTTTCATACACCATTTCATTTGTTCCTCACAAAACTCTCAGATAATAAAAATTTTATCATTCCTGTTTTATAGATGAGAAACTGAGGCTCAGAAGAGTATAATGAGTCACCCCAAAATACATAACTAGTAAATGACTGAGCTACCGTAGGAATCAAACTCAAATCTTCAATTTGAGTTAAGTGGGAGGGAGTTTGTAAAGCCAAGCAAGCACAAGCAGCTTTCCAGAGGACTGCTGCTGTGAACAGCTTTCAAGATTTTGATTATACAGTATAGTGAACTCTCTTATTTATTCAGTAACAAACCAAGACAAAACATTCACAGAAATCAAAGTATAGCATTCACAATGTTATAACTTAATAGCTTATCACTAAAATGGCCACATAGTTTTCATCTAAATGGTCACATAGTTTTCACCAAAGTGGTCATATAGTTTTAAGCAGAAGATAACATTCATTTAGTAACACAATCATTTAGTAAGTCCTTAATTCAATCATCCTTAAAGAGGCAAGCCACCTTAATTGACACAAAGTACAAAGATCAAAGTTCTCCACCCTTGGATCACATTGTCTTAATCTCTTCAATCAACAAGTCCTCTTTCTTCTTAATTAGAGAAGTCCTTAACTCAATCATCTAAATATAAAGGTCAGAGTTCTCCACCACTAGGCCACAGTAAGTCATGATTTTCTCAGTTTGCATTAAATACAAGGAGGGGTCTTTTCATCTTGACTTGAAGCAGGCTCTTAGCTTCCATGGTTCCTCTTCCATGGTCCCAGCTCCTGCCTGAATCTATCCAACTGCCACCTGGGTTCAAAGGCAGACAGCTCTCAGTCCTTTGTCCAGCTTCTTGTGTATTTCCTATTCCATATTGAAACTCACAGTGTCTGGTCCACCTCAAGTCCTTCACAGTTTCTATTCCTGGGAAGACAAAACTTAACAAAACCACAATAACATTTATGCACATTGCCAGCATCCTCATCAATTCACTTTCTGCCTGAGAAATCAACATAGACCCAACAATGAGGTCTGAGCAAAGTAACATCAAAACAGACAAAGTACCAGCACCTCAGTCATGTTTCCTCCCAGTTCTCCTTTCTTCTCATTTCACAGTTCTCATTCCTAGCAGTTCTGGCTGGCCTTCTGAAGTTCTCGGTAGCTCTCAGAAGAAGTTCTGCCACCACACATCCTGTTCTTAAAATCTTCTTTCTTTTCATTTCTCAGTTCTTTTCAATCTCCTTCTCAGTTCTCAGTTCTCTTCTCAATTCTTAGCTCCTCAGCATCCACACTGCTTGCTCCCAGAAATTCTGGCTCTCTAGCTTTGGCTTTTCTTTATATAAATTATTAGTTTCAGGGCGGCTAGGTGGCGCAGTGAGTAAGAGCGCCGGCCTCGGAGTTTGGATGACCCGAGATCAGATCCGGCCTCAGAAAATGAGCACCCACACACAAATAATGACTAGCCGTGTAACCTTGAGCAAGTTACTTAACCCCAATTGCTTATAAAAAAAAATAATAAATTATTAGTTTCTCCCTCTTTCAGCCCCTTCCTGTTACATCAGCAAATCCATCCCACTATGTGATTCACAGGTTCTGGGTCTTAATATTTGACACAATCATGAACTTGGAACAAGGTGCAAAGTACCTGTTTGATTGCAAATACAAGGGGGCATAGAAGATCTTCAAATTCCATTACTATTAGAGAATTACATGTAAAGATACTTTTCAACATTTTGAGTTCCAAATTTTTTTCTCTCTTCCTCTCTCCCTTCCCACTTCCTGAAGACTGTAAGCAATCTGATATAGGTTTACACTTACAGTCATATTAAAATGTATTTCCACATTTGTCACATTGTGAAAGCAGAGTCAGAACAAAATGGAAAAACCAAGAGAAAGGGGGAAAATGAGAATATAGTACGCTTCTATCTGCATTCAGACTCAATTATTCCTTCTTTGGATGTGGTTAACATTTTCCATCATGAGTCTTTTGGAATTATCTTAGATCATTATATTGCTGAAACTCAAATCATCTGACTCCTAGTCCAGTGTCTCTTCCCTTCAGTTCCTCATATAGTGTACATGGAAGGTGTTCAATGAATATTTGTTTGATTTTGTGAGGAATACATTCATACATTTGCGCACTTAATTGTATATAAGTGTGGTGAGCAAGAGTCAGTGCAAACAATATCCCCCCCCAAAAAAGGTTGCTCTGGGTATGGCCTTAATTTCAACTCTCTTTCTCTTTCCCTCTGTGGTTGTGCTGATCATCTCACATCCTTCCTTTAACCCAAACCCCTGAAGCCCACAATAATTTGGTCAGTTTGGATATTTCATATTCTTAGATTTTTTTCTTGGTGTTGGTCATCTTGTGCCTTGACACCTATGCAAACCTCAAGATGTCTAACTTAGCTTTTAAGATGGACTCAGTTTTCTACACATAACAAGTTGTTTACCAATTTCAGTCTGCCAGGTTTCCTCTTAAGCTTGCTGGCCTTGACACTAGTGTCATGTCTTTTGTGCTTTCCTCCTGACCTCATCCTATTACTTAGAAGCTAAGAATCAATTGTACTCTATGGCATGTAAAGAAGCAAAATCTGTAACATGTCCTTGATTATATAATGCCCTGTACCTGAAACCTTATCTACTTTGATGTTAGCCATTGCTGGTCCTAATGCTAAGAATAAATATTATCACTGTCACTTAGCTCTATCAAGAATCTCTTTTTCTGACTCCCACCTGTACCTTTCAACTTAGGTAAACCCTAGAGATTCTATTTAGGTGCTTTCACAAGAGAAAAATAAGTGTTTTTGAAAGCATTTTTTGTGCTTTTGTCCCTTTCACTTAGCATGGTATACGCGTAATCAATGCTTGTTGATTGGCTGATTGAAAGTAGGCAGAGTGACTTTCTAGGGCAGGGTTAACTACCCCCAACATATTTTAAATACGAATTGGCATGTGGGTCAGTTTTCTTTGACACACAGGTCAGCTGCTGCCAAGCCATGATAACTGTCTGGATGCTGAAAAGATGAGTGTATGGCCAGTGACCTTGGCTGTGTGGGATGCACATTCGTGTCTACTCTCTGTGCCTAATTCCCTCCCCTGCCCCAAGCCTCCGTCCTTCTCCTTTACCGTCCATATCAACCCTTCCATCTGTAGCGGCAAGCACCCCAATATCCCCAGGGTGACTGCCAACACAGGTTCTTAGATCTGCTTTTCAAAAGGAAAGCAACTCAAAATGGGTTAACAAGCTTACTTTAATCAAACAAACATGCATTACCTAGTTCAGGGGGAAAAGGTCAGCACCCCGAACTTCAGAGTTACAGAACTTACAGATCAAACAGACAGGCTTCCAAACTGTCCAACCATTAATCATCAATACCAAATCACAGTTACCAGAGAGGGAAGCATCAACATCTGGGTTTTCAAAGCCGGGGGCTCTCAACAACGGCTTCCCAGAGTCTCATCTGGTCAAATCACACAACACTTCTCAAAGTGAGCCCCAAAGCAAAGCCTCTCCTCAGGGCTTATATAGCCTTCTCTTGGCTCAAAGATTGTAACAACCTCCTTGACCCACTGCCCAATCACAAAGTATCAAGGTGTGGGCTTTCCTGAAAAACAAGCCTCCCACCACAAGCTCCAGGTGCACTTAAGCTAGGGGCAGGGAAGATCTTTAAATCTGCATTTCCATTACACCATCATAACTCATTTTATCTTTTCTCCTTCTGATTGAAACAAAAGATGTGCGTTGTGATCAAAGTCTTTTCAATGGCATGGAAATTCTGGCAGACATTGGCATGGGATTGTGTCATATTTTGACAGAAGTATGGTGTGGTTGGCCTTTATCCCAAGGACCTCTAGGAAAATGATAGGGTAACCAAAGTTGAGAATTTCTGGTGTGATGGGATTTGTACAACCATGGAATGTTAGAGCTAGGAAGGGCCTTAGAGATTATCCAATCTAAGGATTCTTAATCTGGGGTCCATGATGTTATTTTTTTAAAAATATTTTTATAATTGTATTTCAATAAAATTTATTTCCTTTAAAATCCTACATATTTTACTTTATGCATTCAAAAACATTACTCTTAGAAGGGACCCATATAGTCTTCACCAGACTGCCAAAGGGATTCATGACACAAAATAAGATTAAGAAACCCTAATCTAGCCCAACTATGGTACACTGCGAAGAACGTTTAGAAACAATTCAGAAAACCCAGTTCTGTTCCCAGTTGTGCTACTTACTATCCATGGGATTTTGGTAAAGCCACTTTTTCACTTTGGACCTCAGTTTCCTCATATGAAAACTGAGGCAGTTGTACAAGATGAGTTCTAAGGTCCCTTTTGTCTATAAATATAAATCTATTATTCTAATACTCTCATTTGAAAGATGAAAAAAATGAAGCCTACAATTATTAAAGGACTTGTCCATGGTCATATAACTAGTTAGTGGCAGAGCTTCTAAGAGGGTCAGAGACTCCTGGGCACAATAAATGTGGAAAAATTACCATGCTGCATTGACAACTTTAAGACTAATAGCCCAAACCTGAAGATTAATTATTGATTCATATAATCTACCAATGCTGACTCCTCTAAGTGTAGTGATCATTATATTAAAGCATTGCATATATCCCCTTCATTTTAAAATCAGTCTGTTCTTTCTTCACCTATCCACTGAATTCAGGAAAGTGGTACCTTTCTAGTTCTCAGGTAAATTTAACACAGCTATAAAATCCACCAAATAATTCTATTTTAAATTATTAATTCTATTTCTTTCTTTTGTCTCATCTTCCCCCCTCCCCCCATTCTGGAGAAAATCAGGTGTTAGACAATTAAATATCTACTTTTTCTATACTGATGGCTGACAACTCCTGTTGCCAATTCTACTCTTCTTGCTGATTGATTCCACAGTTGGATTCTATTTTGCTGGATGCTGACCATGTGATTCTACTGTAAGACACTATTGCTGATAGCTTGGAAAGTGGGGCTCCTCCATCCTACCCCCGATTACTATATTCTATCACATACATTCCCAAAAGAAAGCTGTCTCTACAGCTTGATTCCTCTGCTTTTAATTTTTCATAGAAACTACCTCAATCAAGGATAAATCCATTGCCTTTGCCAATCCTCAGCCAGGTTGCTGGGTCCTTCATATGTGAATAAACCAAGTGAAGTTTGAAAAGAGTACGCCTCTTACAAGTCAGACAAAACTCTGAATCTAGTGAATCCTTATGTCTCATTGTCTCTGTTACCTTCCCCTTCTTATATCTTCTAATTCCCTTTATACCCTAGATTTGTGATGGTAGTATGGGAGAAAGAAGGATTCCATTTATCAAGGGACCACTGATCAGTCCCTTGTTACACCTTGAAATTACCACCACCACCAATATCACATCACCAAAGCTTTTATCCCCGTTACTTACTATGCCAGTACCACTTGTCACCATCCTCCACCCACCCTGATAAGTGAAGCACCAGCAGGACCAGACTCCAGGGAAAATTTGAAGTAGAAAAGTAGTGTATCCAAGATCACCTTCCTAAGCCATTTAATTCTCTTCATTCTTCGCCAATGTTCTCCTCTTCTCTCCTTCCTTCTCCCTCCACTCCCCTGTCAAGTCAGAACTTGCTGTTAAGAATAGATTTAATGTTGGACATTTATACCTTTGAGTAAAGTTCAGTCAATACTCTTTCCCTGGGGATATTTCCATTTAAAATTTAATTTTATGGAGCAGCTAGGTGGCGCAGTGAGTAGAGTGCTGGCCCCAGAGTCAGAAGAACCTGAGTTCGGATCTGGCCTCAGACACTTAACACAAACACACACACAAAACTAACCTGTGACCTTGGGCAAGTTACTTAACCCCAATTGCCCTCCAAAAAGCAAAAAAAAAATTATTTTTAACTGTGCAATGAACAGCTTTGGTTACCCATCAAAGGGGTTTCAGATAGCACCAATCATTTGGGATAAGTATTGTGGGAGGAGGACAATAAGGAGCTCTTGATACTTACCCCCAGAATTCAGACACCTATTCTTCCTTCTCCTCAGGCAAATCCTCTTTATAAATATACTTCCTATCTGTACTCTATACTTTGGAATTTTGGGTCAATAGCATATTTCTAGAATTTTATTTCTTTTGTTCATTACTAGTCTAGAATTCCTTAGGAAGACTAACAGGGACTCCTTCCCAGAAATCTATCATCACCTCCTGAGTTAGTGGGTTCAGTGATGTTCTGTGCCAAGAATCATACAAATCATTTCCTTCCTAGAAGTATAAAGTATTGGCACTGACTTTTTCAATTGTTATTATTCTAGTCATTATCATAATACAACAGATCATAGAATTATTCATTTTAATATATATTTTATTTTTCTCCAATTTCATATTAAAACAATTTTTTAACATTTGATTTTTTAAAAAAGGTTTTGAGCTCTAAATTCTATCCCTCTCTCTCTTCTTTTCCTTCCCCTCTGAGACAGTAAGACGTGAGATATAGGTTATACATGTGCAATCATGTAAAGCATTTCCATATTGGTAATTTTGTTCAAGGAGACTCACTTAAAAAAAAAAGAATGAAAGAAAGTGAACAATAGCATGCATGCTTCAGTCTGTATTCATACAGCATCAGTTTTTTTCTTTTGTTTCTCACTTTTTTATTTTTTAGTTTACATCATTCATTTCCACAAGATTTTGAATTATAAATTTTCTCCCCATTTTCCCCTACCCACCACCTCAAAACAGTGGTCCCACTGAATATCCCCTCCCCCAGTCTGCTCTCTCCCATATATTCCCCCACGCCCCTCTGACATTCCGGTAGGGCATGATGGATCTCTATGCCCAAGTGCCTGTATATCTCATTTCCCAGTTACATTTAAAATAATAATAATAATAAGTATATATATATATATATATATATATTTAAACATTTGATTTTAAAACTTTGGATTCCAGATTATTTCCCTTCCTCCACCCTCACTGGGAAGATAAGCAGTTCAATAGAGGTTGTACATGTGTAGCTATGCAAAACATTTCCATAGTGGATATATCGAGAAAGACTGACTGTATTTCCTTCCATCTTATCCCATCCCCCATTTGTTCTATTCTCTACTTTGATCCTGTCCCTTTTCAAAAGTGGGTGCTTCCAACTTCCCTCCCCCCACAGTCTGCCTTCCCTTCCATTATCCCTTCTCTCTTCCCCTTCCACTCTACTCTCCTGTAGGGTGAGATACCCTATTTAGTGTGTATGTCATTCTCTCCCTAAGCCAAATTAAATGAGAATAAGATTGACTCATTCCCTTTTGCCTTCCTGTTCTTCCCCTCCATTGCAACAGTTTTCCCTTGCCTCTTCTTTATGAGATAATTTACCCCATTCTGTCTCTCCCCATCTCTTCTCACTATATTCCTCTCTCACCTCTTAATTTCACCTTTTAAGTATCATCCCTTCCTATTCAATTGATCTTATGCCCTCTGTCTACATATATACACACACTCACATATGTATTCATATATATATATATATGCATATATACATACATACACATTTCTTTTCCTTTCAACTATTCTCATACTGAGAAAAGTTTCATCAGTTACAGTTATCAATTTTCCATGTAGGAATATAAGTAGTTCAACTTTGATAAGTTCCTTATGATTTCTTTTCCCTATTTACCTTCTCATGCTTCTCTTGCTTCTTGTATCTGAATGTCAAATTTTCTATTCAACTCTGGTTTTTTCATCAAGAATGCTTGAAAGTGCTCTATTCCACTGAATGACCATATTTTCCCCTGAAACATGATACTCAGTTTTGCTGTGTAGGTGATTCTTGGTTTTAATCCCAGCTCCTTTGACTTCTGGAATATCATATTCTAAGCCTTTCAGTCCCTCAGTGTGGAAACTGCCAGATCCTGAGTTATCCTGATTGTGTTTCCACAATGTTGAAATTGTTTCCTCCTGGCTGCTTATAATATTTTCTCTTTGATCTGGGAACACCAGAACCTGGCTATAATATTCCTAGGAGTTTTCTTTTGGGGATCTTTTTCAGGAGGTGATCTCTGGATTCTTTCAACCTCTAGGGCCATTTTCCTTGAGAATTTCTTGAAGGATGATTTCTAGGTTCTTTCTTTGATCATGGCTTTCAGGTAGTCCAATAATTTTTAAATTATCTCTCCTGGATCTATTTTCCAGGTCAGTGGTTTTTCCAATGAGATAGTTCACATTGCCTTCTATTTTTTCATTTGTTTGGATCTGTTTAATAGTATCTTGATTTCTCATAAAGTCACTATCTTCCATTTGCTCTAATCTAATTCTGAAGGAATGATTCTCTTCAGTGAGCTTTTGAGATTCATTTTCCATCTGGCAAATTAAGCTTTTTAAGGCATTCTTCTCCTCATCACCTTTTTGAGCCTCTTTTGCCATCTGAGTTAGTCTATTTTTTTTTTTTTTGCAGGGCAATTGGGGTTAAGTAACTTGCCCAAGGTCACACGGCTAGGTTTTTTGTTTGTGTGTGCCTTAAGTGTCTGAGGTCGGATATGAACTCAGGTCCTTCTGACTCCAGGGCCGACACTCTACTCACTGCGCCACCTAGCCGCCCCTAGTCTATTTTTTTTCCATTTTTTTTTTATTGAAAATATTTTAATATTCAAACTCACAAATAAAGTCAAATACTTCCAATTTATCAGGTACAGAATTTTCTTATAGGGAGGATTTTTAGGGAAGTATTTGAGGTATATTAAATTTATTTATTTCCCCATTCAAGTGCCTTCATAAATTCCTCTTCAGTGAAAGACAGTATCTTAGCAGCTTCAATATGCATCTTTTGTCTTTTTAAAATATCAATTAATTTAAGCTGTTTTCTGAAACCCATCATTAGCTCTCCTTTTTGTTTTTCTAGCTTCTTGTTTTCTGTTTTTAATTCTTCAATTTTCTTGTATTCTTCATTTGCTAAGTCCTTGTTACTCTGCTTTAATTTACTTAATTCCAGTTTATACTTCTCTACATCTTCAAGAGCTCTATTCAAACGAACTTCTATGGCACTTTGACTAGATGAAGCCTGTTTTTGTAGTTTCTTTCTGTTGTCTAATTCCTTTTCTACTGCAGTTAGCTGTTGCTGAAATCCATCACATTTTTTGTTTGCTTCCTCTGAAAGAGTTTTATATTTTTCAATCTGAGACTGTTGAATATTGATTGTTCGCTCCATTCTAACACGATCTTCATTAATATCTTTAAGAGAGGCTTTTAAATTTCTAACTTCATCCTCCTTTTTATTGCAATCATATACAAGACTATCCAATTCCTCCTGCATAACACGGAGTTTTGCCTTTAGAAATCTGATCTGGGCCTCTGTCCCAATGTCTTCACTGAGACCAGGGAGAATATTATCATCCATGTCATCAGGTAAATCTCCTTCTTCTAATTTTTCTTCAATTCTATTAATTGTGTTTGTAAGTGAAAAGTCTTTGAAGTCCTCTGGGACAGCAACATCATTAGCAGTTTGCATATTAGCACGTTTACATTTTATACTTGAGGTTTTTCTCTTTCCTTTATTTCCAGATTGTGACTTGTTTTGAACTTCAGTCATAGAATCAGATTTATTGATCTTTGGTTGCTTATTATTTGCAACTAGGAAAACTGCTCCTTCAGAAGAAAAGTGAACTTTTGTCTTATCATCTTCTTTCTCATCACGTGGTTTAACTGGAGATGAAACGACTTTGGACAGTATCTCATTTTGATCTCTTATTGCTTCCTCTGCTTGATGAACCAGTTCAGCTGTTTTTGCTTCGAGTTCTGCATTTAGACGTAGATACTCTTCCTCCTTGCTATGAAGGTCCCACAGCTGCTTCGAAGTCCCGGCCGTGTCCCACCTCGCAGAAGCGCCAAGAAGCTGGTCGTCCTTCAAGGTCTCCATCTTCTGAGAACCCCTAGTCTATTTTTTAAGGTATTATTTTCTTCAGTCAGGTTGTTGACTCTCATTTCATAATTTTCTTGCATTATTTTCATTTCTCTTCCCAATTTTTCCTCCACTTCTCTTATCTGATTTTCAAAAGCCTTTTTAAGCTCCTCTATAGCCTGTAACCAGCTCATATTTTTCTTGGAAGCTTTTGGTACAGGAGTTCTGACTTTGCTTTCTTCCTCCTGTTCCATGCTTTGATCCTTTTTGTCCCCAAAATAGGAATCTAATGTAGGAATGCTCTGTTTGCTTTGCTTCCTTTGCTTACTCATGTAACTCAATTACTTGACTTTTGAGCCTTTTGCCATAGTAGAACTCTGCTACCAGAACAAGGAGTTTTATCCCAAAAGCTTGGGTTTTCTCAGCTGCTGGAGCTATTCGTTGGGTACCCTCTCTGAAGCCTCCACATGCTCTGTAAGGCTGTTCTAGCACCCCAGGACCTCCAGCCTAGACTGCAATCCAGATCCAAGCAGGTTAAAGCAAGAGAGATTACCCCTCAGACTGGTTGCTTGGTCCCCCTATAATATGCAGACCAGGAGCTCTGAAGTGGCCACAAGGTTGGTGGCTTCATGGCCATGGAGCCTCAGCTGCTTCTAGCCCTGGGGGCAAAGGCTGACTACACTCCCGATTTCTCAGGTCCCAAGGTCCACACTGCACTGACCTCTCACTTTGTCCTTAGCATCTATGTGTTGATAATTCTGCAAACTGCCACAGCTGCTAGTGATCTGAAGTCCCTCCAGCCAGAGGCTGGTCAGGCCGCCCTGAGGCTAAAACCTTCTGCTTGAGCAGGGCTGGGCTTGGCTCCCAGAGCACTGCACTGGCAGCTTCCTGCTGGCATGCCAGGCTGTCCTCAGTAGGAGGTTAGCTTCTCTGTTTCATTTTGTGCATTCTGTAGCTCCGTTTGTCTAGAGTCATTTTTTACATGAACTGGAGGAGGTGGGAGCCAGAGCCGCAGAAGTCCTGTTTCTACTCCACCATCTTGACTCTGCCCCCATCAGTTTTTTCTCTGGATGTGGATAGTATGCTTCATCTTTAGTCTTTTGGCATTATCTTGGATCATTTTATTATTTATTTATCATTTATTACCTAAGTCATTCACAGTTCTTCCTTCTATAAGATTGCTGTTACTGTGCACATCATTGTCCTGTTTCTGTTCACTTTGCATCAGTTCATGTAAATCTTTCTAGGTTTTTCTGAAATAAATCTGATTGTTATTATAGAATCATTTATTTAGAGTTGGAAGGGACCTCAAAGGTCACTGAGTCCAATGTTCTCATTTCACATATGAGAGAACCTAGGCACACTTGCCTAAAGTCTGTGTCCTCTCCACCACACCATGCTGATTCTCTACTCAACTCAGATATTCAAATGGATCTATGGTTCCATTAATCCTGGAGTTCTCTCATGCAAAGGAGATTGCAACTCATACTTGCTCAACAGATGTAACTCTCATACATCTTATTGTAAAAATTCTCCATAAAGGGTCCACTCAGTTCCAGTGGAGCCCTCTAGCTGATCACCTCATTCTGACCATGTAACCAGTCTATGTTCTCTTCCTGTCATTCAGTTTTTTTTTTTACTATATCCTTGCCTTCTATTTTTCAGAGTTCCTCATTGGTTTTAGGTTTTAGACTGCTCACACAAATCATTATTTACTTTTTCATTTTTCTCTAGGGGACACTTATCTTTAATAACTCCAAGGAAGTTGTGTTTCAGGTGTTACAGACATATAGAAACATGAATAAAATGTTTGTATTTAAAAGATGGACCTTTGCTTTCATGGGAGGCTTGGGGTCAGTGTAAAAGCTTTGCAGTTTCCCAAAAGCACTCTAGAATGCTCTTCTTCTCAACTCTGGGCCAAGCTAATTGTCCATCTGTATTTTTTGTCCCAGGTTGGGCAAGCTCTGTAGGGTGTCCATTCAGAAGCATGTTGAACAGTGGGCAACAGATGTTTTTCATTTTCATTTATTTGGTCTTTTCCATGTAGATTGATGAACCATACTCTTTGAATGGTTGCAGCTTCTTTCCAGGTAGCTCTGAAATGTCTTGGGACTTGATCTAGAACATTTGTAGGGCTGTGCCATCCATGGGTAATCCTTTGAGACCTAGACTCTGCACTGGATTTCTTCCATCACAATTGGGAATACCTCACCCAGTTTTGTGCCTGACTTGATGTTTATTATCAGAGTGTAGTTGAATAGGATGTTATTTCTGTTGTTAAATCTTCCCAGGAATCTTAAATGATTTTACATCTTGATACAAAAACCTGTAAGGCAGTATTTTGTTCTACTAAATCAAACACATATTCATAAGCAATAAACAAGTACAATGAAATCACATAATCTCTAGATCATTCAGCAAATTGTCAAATTGTAAAGATATAGTACTTTGCTGAATATTCCTTGTGAAAACTTGCTTCTTCCTACCAGTACCTTCATTAAAGATGGTGTCAATTTGGTGAGTCTCACAAAATTTTTTTTTAATTGAAGAATTTAATTGTGCTTATAGGTCTGTAGTTACTGGTAGGATAGGGATTATCATTACTGGTATTTTACTAGTTAATATCTCTATTAACTGGCATTAAGGGACTGATATACAAGTTATCTGAAGAAGCAGAAGATACCAAAGGCATGGAAAAAATACTGAATCTCATTAATTTTGAAAAAGACAACTAACAGGGCGGCTAGGTGGCTCAGTGAGTAAGAGCCCTGGCCTCGGAGTTGGGATGACCCGGGATCGAATCTGGCCTCAGAAAATGAGCACCCACACATAAATAATGACTAGCCGTGTAACCTTGAGCAAGTTACTTAACCCCAATTGCTTTAAAAAAGAAAGAAAGAAAGAAAAAGACAACTAAGAAAACATTGACATGTATGGACTCAATACTATACATGCTTATTTTAGGGAAATTAATGCATTTATTACCACTTCTACCCACTGTTTTAGAGCTTTGGGGTGGGACTTTTTTTTTTAAACTGTATCCACCATATCAATAATGAACAAGAGATGACTACATTCAAGTATGCTGGGCCTTTAAGATGAGAGTCTTTGGGGATTCAGAAAAGCAAATATTATGGTGAGTGCATTTTATATCTTGGAAAAAGAACAGCCCCTATAATGAATTTTTAAGATAGCAATTTGTTTAGTCTCCTGAGGTCCAGGCAGCATGCTGAGGGCATGAGGGCAAAAGGTGCCTTCAAGAAAGAATCTCAGCCCAGCGTCACCTCAGGCAGAATGAACATTTAAAGTAGCAGTGTGTTAATACTTAAAAAGGAATTCTCCATGCATTTTTAATAACTTCTAGCTTTTGCAGATGAATTTAATGAATGATGTTACAAAGAGGCCGAGTCAGCTTGCTATTTTCCAGGCACCAGCTTTCATTATTTATGCTCCTTCTAATAGCTACTGTGGCACAATCTTTCAATTAAAGACTTAGTCTTGCTAAAAGCATGTTTCAGGGCTGATAAAAGTCATGCTGTAAATGTTAGCAAGTCTCTGGTTCGCTTCCCCCTTCACCCTCAACCCGTGTAGAGGAGTGTGCATGGGCTTGTTTTAGAAGCAGGTTCATCAAGGGCCATATGCACATGGAATCATTCTTGTGTGGAGGGTGAGTGGGGAAGCCCTTAAAAGGATCAAGATCTGATTAAATATTCATGGAACACATACTTCTGCCCTTCCATTTCAATAGACATTTATATGTAAGGCACTGTACTGGGAGCATGGTATTCAAAGTAGAAATCAGCTTCCTTCCCACTAGGTTCTTACAGTCTAATGGAAATTGGTAGGACAGCTAGGTGGTGCCCTAGTGCACAGAGTACTGGGCTTGGAATTAGGATTCATCTTCATGAGTCCATCTCCAGCCTCAGACACTTACTAGCTATGTGATGCTGGGTAAGTCACTCAACCCTGTTTACCTCAGTTCCTCATCCATGAAATGAGCTGGAGAAGGAAATAGTAAACACTCTAGGAACGTTAACCACATGACTGTTCCTGACTCTGGCTATGAAGTGGAATTGATCAAACATGTCCCTGCTTTGTCCTTTTATAGCAGATTTCTATAATCAGAGGAAATGGTCAATAAATTAGTATTCAGACTTGTCATCTGCCTGCCAACATAGTCACATGAATTATGATCCCATAGAGTAAGGCTGGGATAATAAAATATGTGTTTAAGATCCAAGCTATTAAGCCGAAAATTAGATTCTTTTCTATATCCTAAACAACTTAGTAATTGGGTATGGCTATTAATTACTGAAATTAAATCAGGAAATTAAATCAGGATCTTCAGTTTGGCTTGGGAAAAGAGAATTTCAGTGCATTGAAGCTCATAGATTTCAGTACATTGTCCAGAGCAAGTCCCCAAGGTGCAATGAGTTACCACTGGCTAGAGGCCATTCCCAGTATCTGTAGACTTCTCTATCTATCTCACTGTGCTTACTTGGACTGGGAAAAAAAAGACTCACTGTGATTTTTCTTTTTTGTATTTTCTGATCAGGATTTGGTTTAGTGCAGAGGTGGGGAACCTGTGGCTTCGAGGCCCATGTGACTTTCTAGGTCTTTGGATGCAGCCTTTTGACTGAGTCCAAGTTTTACAGAACAAATCCTTTTATTAAGGGGATTTGTTCTGTGAAGTTTGGATTCAAAGTGGTGTTAATTTAAAATTAATAACTTACTTTTAAAATAATTTAGATTAAAATGAAAAATTTAAACATTAATTTAACAGTGACTTGAACACCAACATTTACTTTCCAGAGCTCTAGTAGCATGCATTTATTAATTTTCTTTTCTTATGTGGAAGGAGCAATGAGTGTCAGCAACTTTTCTCACTGAGTTATTTCTCAGCTCTTTCATTTTATTTCCTTTGACAATCTGTACCCATAGAACCTTCATTGACTTGAGGATGCATCTAAAAGCTTTTCAGACTCACAATCTAATCAATAAAACACTTTTATTTTCCTTAGTGCTTTGAAACTTGATGAAAGATTTTTAAAAAACAAATTAATTTGTTCTATATTTTCTTCAGTGGGAATTGAATTCAATGAACAGAAGAATATTATGATGAGAAACAAATTTAACAAAAACTCAAAATAGCTATTAAAATGATTAGGGCTCTGTGGGCATTTGAATTAATTTTTTTCTTTTTTAAAATTATTTTCATTTTAAAAAATTATCAATCATTTATTTCTTCTCCTTCCCCCACTCCTTACACATATGAGAGAGAGAGAGAGAGAGAGAGAGAGAGAGAGAGAGAGAGAGAGAGAGCTTTTTAAAAAAAATTTGACCTCTTTGAGGTATAAACCTAATAATGGTATCACTCAGTCAAAGAGTATGGCCTTTGAAGTTAGTCAAGTTATTCTCTCTCCACCCACCTCCACCCCAAGGGTTTTTAAATCACTTTAAATTTTTTTTATTATTTATTTTTAACATTAAAATAATTTTTTTGAGTTTGAAATTCTCTCCTTCTCTCTTGCCTTTCCACCACCCACTGAAAAGGCAAGCAATTTAATATCAATTATACATGTGAAGTCATGTTAGACATATTTCCATATTAGTCATATAGTGCCAAAAAAAAGTGAGAAAACTATGTTTCCATTTCCACTCAGAGTTCATCAGTTTTCTCTCTAGAGGTAGATGGCATTTTCTATCATGAGCCCTTTGGGATTTTCCTGGATTATTGTATTGTTCAGAGTAGCTTAGTCTTTCACGGTTGACTCATCATTACAATGTTGCTGTCACTGTGTACAATGATCTCCTGATGGCTCATTTCACTCTGTAACAGTTCTTATAGGTATTCTCATGTTCTTATGAAACCATCCCCCTCGTCATTTCTCATAGCACGATAGAACTCCATCACGAACATATGCTAGACTTGTTCAGCCACTCCTAATTGGTGGGTGTCCCCTCTTCCATTTTTGTGCCACCACAAAAAGAGTTGCTATGAATATTTTTGCACATATGGATCCTTTTCCTTTTTCTTTGATCTCTTTGGGGTACAGACCTGGTAGTCACATTTCTAGATCAAAGGGTATGCATAGTCTTATAGCCCTTTTAGCATAGTTCCAAATTGTTCTCTAGAATGCTTGGATCAGTTCACAACTCCACCAACAGTTCATTAGTGTACCTTTCTTCCCTCATCCCTTCTTGCACTTGTCATTTCTGAAAGGTACAAAGTAGTACTTAGAGTTGTTTTAATTTGCATTTTTCTAATCAACAGTGACTTAGAGTGTTTTTTTTTCCCCATATGATTAGCTAGCCTATTTGGCTTTTTCAGGAATTCTTTTTCTCAGTGAATTTTGGTGCCTCTTTTACCATTAGACCAATTCTGTTTTTTAAGGTGTTATTTTCTTCAATATTTTTGTGTGCCTCTTTTTACCAAACTTAGTTCACTTTTCATAATTTTCTTGTATCACTCTCACTTATCTTCCTTTACCACTCTTATCTCTTTCGTTAACTCTTCCAGGAATTCATGTTGGGCTTGTATCCAATCAGCATTTTGATTTGATACTTCGGTTTTAGCTGTTTTGATATTACTGTCTTCTTCTGAGTTTGTCTTATTCTTTCCTGCCACTGTAGCCTTTTATGGTCAAGTTATTTTTTGTTGTTGTTTGTTCATTTTCCCAGCCTACTTCTTGACTTTGAACTTTATGTTAAAATTGGACTCTCCTCACCTGCTTCTGGAGTGGCAGTGTCCCAAACTTCAGACTTTATTGTGCTGCTGTTTTCAGAGCAAGTTTTCAGTGCTTCCAAGGTGATATTATCCTGGGAGAGGTGTGGTCACTGCTATCCTGGTCTATGCTCTGGTTTTTACCCAGGACAGACTCCTGCTGTCTTGCACCCACCAGTGCTAGGCTCATCTTGGACTTGGAACTGTGACCAGGACCCCTGCTCTACTGCAGCCACAAGTACTAGCACTCCTCTTGGTCATGGAGTCATGACCACATCCCCTGCACTCCTGTATCAGCAGCACTGGTGCTCCTTTCTTCCCTGGAACTACAACTAGGGCCCCTGCTTCTTTGTGACCAACCAGTAGTACTCCTCTTTGCCCTGGAATTGCATGGGCAATGGAGTAGCCAATCAGAGCCAACTATACCCAGTGCAGCAAGAGGTCCCTATAATCTCTTTCTAACTGATTGTCTGATCCTCTTACCATATCTGGGTTGAGAGTACTCAAAGCTGCGGCCACTGTTGCTGTCTTGGCTGCCTCTGAGGTCCACTGCTGCATGTGCCCTGGGCCACCCACCCTGGTATCACAGATCTCTTTTATTGACCTCCTAAGTTGTCTTAGGCTGGAAAAATGTACCACCCTGATTTTTTGTTGGTTCTTTCACTCCAAAATTAATTTTGAGTAGTTATTTTAAAATTGTTTGAAGGGGAATATTGGGAGAGTTTTCCTGGGTTACTACCTCTAATCTGCCATCTTGGCTCCACTTACAGTCATTTTCTAATCCCTTAAAAAACAAATTTATTTTCCTTCATTCAAATTATTGACATATTCAACTGTCAAATGTGTCTTCAATTCAAAATCCCAAAAAGTATTGCATATTTCAGCATATTAAAGTCACATATTATTTAAACTGGGAACCATGTTTATTGGTAGTTGTGCTAGAAAAAAAGAAAGCAGTTATAATATCCTACATATTTGTTCTCAGCTTCAGTTGTATCTAAAATCTCTGAAATGTGGAGAGAGCAATGTGTGGGAACAGTTTTTCCATATTCAAATGTATACAATTAGCACATCTTGTATTGCTTAATAGGTGATTCTGGAAAAGCATATAAATATCAGACTTTTGTAAATCAAATGATTTTGATGCACTAGAGGAGCTTACTATCTAAATTATGCTTCTGAATGTAATTCCCCACTCATTTATGTTTTGCAAATTTAGATTGTCCACATATTTACTTTGCTCAAAATAGCACAAACTAGTAAATTCAATTCAATCAATGCTTCTTAAATTCCTGCTATATGCAAGGCGCAGTTTGGGGAATGAAATTGGCCAGCCCTCAGCTTTACTATCACAACAGTTTAGAAGGGTTATGGATAATTGGGGTCAAAGTTTGGCTACCAGGTGATCATTCTTTTGGCAGCAGCAACTCACAGCCATCTATCTGCTAAGGCAGAGAGGAGTGGTGATCTCTGTCACTACAAGAAATATCTTAATTTGGAAGAATCAGTGTCATGTCATATTGATATGTCCCTTGGCAAAATTGCAAGAGTGGTCCATGGGGTGACTAGGTGGCACAGTGAATACAGCACCAGCCCTGGAATCAAGAGGACCTGAATTCAAATATGACCTCAGACACTTAACACTTACTAGCTGTGTGACCTTGGGCAAGTCACTTAACCCCAATTGCCCTGCCTTCCCCCCTCCAAAAAAAAAGCCAAAAAAGAAAAGAGTGGTCCTGATTCATAGGATAAAATGAACATTAATTAGCTTAAAATTATAACTTTCATTTCCTATTTAAGGAAATGTGAAAATAAGGTCTGCTAATTCTTGACTCAATGTCATAATTGAGATGTTTGTGATGTAATGAAAAGATTGCTGGATTTTCTAGTAGAAGTCCCACACTTTCCATCTAAAGCTGTGTGATCTTAAACAAGTCAACTTTTCTCAACCTCAGGTGATGATGTGTTAAAAAAGAGATTTAAAGAAATACATCCCCTGCCTCCCTAACAGAATTATTGTGAGGACCAAATGAGATTGAACTAATCAGATTGATTTTGTGTTTTTTTTAAAATTGATCCTGTTCATAATTAATTGATTTTGTCCTGTAACTGCCTAAGCTATGATTCTTTGTCTTTGTACTTAGTTCAGAAATTCAGCTACCCAGGATTTAGTTAAGTTTAGAAACCCAGTCCCCCTATTCTATTCTTGAGTCAAGGAAATCTGTTGTCCCTGAAGGAGGCGGGTAGACACCAGGGAGTCTGGTCTAGTATCTTTACACCACCTAGTTATCTTTGGATGTCTAGTTTGTTATTCAGAGAAGTCTGCTTTGCTATCTCTGTCCTTGCAGATGCAGCTGTATTCAAACAATGAACATTTCCTAGTTACAGGGAGGAAGGAAGGAGTTGTTGCTAGCCCTCATTCCCAATTTTCATCCGATCATATTTTTTTCTATCTATGATTCTTGACTTCCTATTTTCTGTACTCCCCAAAACTATAAAAGAGATCTGAGCCCTCATTTAGGATCTTAGCTTTGCTGAGGAAGCCGAGATCCTATTTACTGGTAAATTCACACTTTACTCATAAATTGAATATCCTCAGACATTTGTGCCTCAGTTTACCTTTATTAAATCCCATTGAGACAAGATAATGCAGGTAAAGTATCTTTTAAAGTGTAAAATGGCATGTAAGTGTTATTTGTCATAGTAAAAATAATGTAGAAAACCTGGATTTGAATCCTGGGTCAGTTACTTATTCCCTGAGTCACCTTGGGAAAGTATTTAGCCTCTATGAGTATCAATTTCTTCATCTGTAAAATGAGGCAATTGGACTAATTTAGTAGTTCCCAACATTTTTTGTAATGTGAGCTCCTTTCAGTGTCAACAAAAGGGTTGTGGAACCCATTAATATTCTAGTCATAACATTACTTGTATTTATTTACTACTTAAGGAGTCATTAAAGAATGACCAAGTGTCATGAACCAATAAGGGGGTCTCAAATCACTAAATGGAAACCACTGGAGTAGATGATGTTGAAGGCCTCTTTGAGCTCTCAATCTGTGAGTCTATAATTCTCACTTCAAGGATCTGTGGATCCTTGGATCCACCATGGCAGCCTACAACTCCTCAGGGACTTAGTAGATGGTTTCTGAGACATGCTGTGGCCAAAATCTGAGTCTGACCTGATGATGAGTTTATCTGAACTTAGCTAGGCTGGTCCTTGGACAACAGACTTGAAGGCTTGTCAGGGAGTAGGGGCTGGCTCTGCTGGTGAACTCAAGGTCTCTTCCTTGAGGCATCAAGGTAAGACTTTAAGGAAGTTATTCTTATTCTTAACTGAATTTGACCCTTTGTTGACCCACTGAAGTATTTTACTAGACCATCCCCTTCCCAGGAGACATCATGTTTTTCTACTTGTGTAGCATAGATTTGGGTGATTGTTTTTAAGATCACTTGCAAAGAGCTTTACAAAAATTCTCTCATTTTATCCTTGTCTTTGTATATTGTTTTCTGCTTTGTCTTTCAGGATTTTGACTGCATTCTCTCAGATATGGTACAAAAACAATTTCAAGGAATATGCAACTTTATAAGGTACAGTCTAAGGACAGCACTTCAAAACTTCAAGGATATGTGTTATTTTGATGGAATAAGCACTTCTTTCCCAATGCTCTCTTTGCCTCATCAGATTATCTTCATAATCTATTGAGGTGAAAGAAATTCATTACCCAGTGCTCATTTTTGTATGTGACAAGTGTCTTGAACTTACCTACATTGGTCTTAGGAGGACAGATATAGAGGCAGCATGGTACAGTGGAAAGAATAATTGATTTGGAGTCAGAGGAGCTGGAGTTTCAATCCTTACTTTACTAACTACTATCTGTGTAACTTTGGACAAGTCACTTAACTTCTCTGTGCCCATTACCACACTGGATAAGTGAATGGGTTGGAACAGATGACCCTGAAGACCTTCCAAATTGAAGTTTATTATCCTATGCTATACTGGAAACCCTTTAAGATTGTTGGTACCTGGGACAGCTAGGTGGCTCAGTGAATAGAGCACTAGCCCTGGAGTCAGGAGGACCTGAGTTCAAATCCAGCCTCAAATAGTTAACACTTACTAGCCGTGTGACCTTGGACAAATCATTTAACCCCAACTGCCCTGCCCTTCCCCTTCCAAAAAAACAAACAAACAAAAAGATTGTTGGTACCTGCCAGAAATGGAAAGGTACCAGTTTAGCCCTTGAGAATCCATGCCAGGATAAGGCACTGGAAGAAGGTTAGAGCAGAGAAATATTAAAGGGAAAATTATTGAAAGCTACATTGGCACCTGGAGTTGAAATTTAGATGGATTTATATACTTCTGCCATTCCAATAATCTGCATGAAGAAACTGACATGCCTTAAAAGTTCATTTTATAGAATTTTGAATTTAGTACAGGGAAAGGAAATAAGCCTTTATTTATAAACCACCTACTATGTGCAAGGCACTGTGCTAAGTGTTTTAACAAATATCTCAAGTCAAACAGTAAGAATCAGAGTTAGGCTTCAAAGCCAGGTCCTTAGACTGCAAATCCATTGCTCTTTTCACTGTGTTATAAGGTAGAACTTATATTTTAAAGCTCTATTATGTTAAATAGACCAATCCGCTATAATAATAACAACAACAGTAATAATGAAGAAGGAGGAGGAAGAAGGAAAAGGAGGAGGAAGGGGAAGAAGGAGGAGGAGGAGGAAGAGGAGGAGGAAGGAGGAGGAGGAGGAGAAGTTTATATAACACTTTGCAGTTTGCAAAGAGCTTTACAAAAATCCTCTCATTTTATCCTCACAACAACCTTGGGAGTAGGTGCTATTATATCCTATTTTACAGATAAAGGAACTGAAGCAGGCAGCAGCTGTTAAGTGACTTGTCACATAGCTGATACGTATCTTAGTCTAGATCTGAACTCCGGTCTTCCAGACTCCAGATCCAGGGTTCTGGCACTTGACTTAATATTGTAAATACCCAAACAAAAGGTGCTATATTTCAGAAACTGAAAGTGTGGACCCAGAGAATATTTGGGTCTGTTAAAAACTCCTGCTGAAAATCATGAATGAAAGGATGAAAGCATTACCTAAGGACCGGAACAAGAGGAGTAAGATCTAATCATGGGAATTTACCTCAAAATACTACAGAATATTGAAAATGCAGGAAAATGATTTTTCATAATAGAACTCACAAGGCCACTAAAATATCACACCATTTATAAATATCTTAAAGTCTTATACCTCTGCATGTTATCATTTTGTGCTAAATCTAAACATTATGGACAACATCCAATAGCCAGACAAGGACCTAAAGAAGATTGACAGCTTGTACATGCTAGGAAGCCATAGCATTGCCTAGGGTGATACATGGGCAATATCTCAAGACTCTAAAAAAAGTTTCTAAAAGTCCCAACTCATTGATTAATACAAAGATAAACTGTGACCTCCTTAACTCTCAGACTGTCGGTTACGTCAGACTCATTGGGTATTTGGAGTTATTCTAATTGTGTAAATATGACTTGAGTACTCCTTGCAGACTAAGTAGGAGCCCAAAACAAATAAAAACATTTAATTAAGAGCCAATAGTAAGTTTATATATTGGAAAAATAAATAGGCAACAGAGCCATCCTTGGTTCCTCTCCCCCCATAAATACACAAAATGGGGGAAAATTGCTAAAGGTGCTGAAGCCAAAGAACAACTCTCAGAGAAAACCATGAGCTGGAAAAATTCTCTTTTAAAAAAAAATGTATATTTTTAAAATTCTGGACTTTAACATCAAAAGGGAACATTTCTGCCCACACAGCAAAAAAGAGAGTCTCTATGAAACCATGAGTCTCTATTTCATACTTACTGCTTTTTTTTTAAAAAAAAGCATATAATAAAGTCTACACATTACTTTCAAGACTATCCTGCTTATCTGTGTTCTTCCTGAAGCTCTGTCTTTTTTCTTCTGTGCATTAAATTAATTTCAGTAGGGGCAACTAGGTGGTGTAGTGATTAGAGTACCTGCCCTAGAGTCAGGAGAACCTAAGTTCAAATCCAGCCGCATGTAATATGTAACCCTTACTAGCTGTGTGACCTTGGGCAAGTCACTTAGCCCCAATTGCCTCCAAAAAGCAAAAAAAAAAAAGAATACTTTGGGGCGGCTAGGTGGCACAGTGGAGCGTCGGCCCTGGAGTCAGAAGGACCTGAGTTTGGATCTGGCCTTAGACACTTAACGCACACACAAACAAAAACCTAGCCGTGTGACCTTGGGCAAGTTACTTAACCCCAATTGCCCTCCAAAAAGCACAAAAAAAAAAAAAATTCAGTAGCCCTCCATTTTTTTGGTTATTGCTTTCACTAACACCCCATCACCCCACCCTCTTTAAATAAGAGAAAAAAATCTGATTGAATAAATCCATATACTAAATCCCTGACCTAGAGAAATGACAGTAGTACAGCTACTCATGAAAGGGTCAGAGCAAAAGGAGATAGGTAAGCAGCTTTCTGAGAGCTGGATAGAGCACATGGATGGGCATGTAACTGATGGTCCTTGGGTCTTTCTGCTATTTGAGCATTTGATCAGCAGTGTCCTCTGGTGGTAAAATAGAAAATCTTCAGCTGTTCCACAGGCGATTCAAGTTTTCTTTCAAAAAGAAAATCTGAAATTAAAATTTAGCAAATATTTGTTAAACATCTACTGGGTGATACATTGGCAGTATCTCAAGACTCTAAAAAAAAGTTTCTAAAAGTCCCAACTCATTGATTAATACAAAGATAAACTGTGACCTCCTTAACTCTCAGACTGTCGGTTACCTCAGACTCATTGGGTGTTCCTCCTGAAGCTTTTGCCATGTGCCAGCCTTTCCTTAAAAAGTTTACAACTCGGGGCGGCTAGGTGGCGCAGTGAATAGAGCGCTGGCCCGGGAGTCAGAAGGACCTGAGTTCAGAGCCGGCCTCCGACACTTAATCCATACAAACAAAAACTTAGCCGTGTAACCTTGGGCAAGTTACTTAACCCCAATTGCCCTAAAGGGGCGGCTAGGTGGCGCAGTGAGTAAGAGCGCCCGGCCTCGAAGTTGGGATGACCCAAGATCAGATCCGGCCTCAGAAAATGAGCACCCACGCATAAATAATGACTAGCCATGTAACCTTGAGCAAGTTACTTAACCCCAATTGCTTAAAAAAAAAAAAAGAAGTTTACAACTCTAATGCATAATATGTACATAAATTTGTGGTATTCTGAGAGGGCAAAGGGGAGCTCTAGAAAAGGGTTTTAAAGTTTTTGAGGAGAGATGTTTAAAGATAAAGGAAGAGCTGTCTATGAGTCCATACTAAAACTATATAAAAGGACTACTAAGAAATATATCGTAGCTCTAGTTAAGTATTTTGAAAGGCTGTTGTAGGAAAGGGGACTTAAAGTGGTTTTGCTTGGCTCTAGAACCAAGACACAATGAGGACAAGTTTCAGAAAGGAAGATTTCATCTACATGTATAGATAAACTTTAATGATTGGGGCAGCCAGGTGGCACAGGGAATAGAGCATCAGCCCTGGAGTCAGGAGGACCTGAGTTCAAATCCAGCCTCAGACACTTAACACTTATTAGCTGTGTGGCCTTTGGCAAGTCACTTAACCCTAATACCCCTGCCCTCCCCCTTCCAAAAAAAAAAGGCAAAAAACAAAAAAAAAAACTTTAATGATTAATGCTGAGTGCCCATAGAATACATTGCCTTTATCCCTAGTGCCTTCCCATTACTAGAGGTTTCTGAGGAAAGATTGAATGATTCCTCTTCTAGAATTCTATGAAGATGATTTTTGTCCAGAAATGGATTGTGCTAGATTGTTTCTGAGGAAAGATTGAATGATTCCTCTTCTAGAATTCTATGAAGATGATTTTTGTCCAGAAATGGATTGTGCTAGATTGTTTCTGAGATCCCTTCTAACACTAAGATCTTAAGATTCTGTGAATACTTATTATCAGAACACAGAAGGACTATGATGATAACCTGTCTATTTCAGATTCATAAGTGTATATGCCAGTTTTGATGTAGTCTGATGGAGTCTCATAGTCACATGAGAACAGTTGATGAATTTTATTTTTTCAGTTACTTCATTTTCCTTTCTTTTTTGTGTGCACTTAATAGTATTTTTGTTTCTTTCCACATGTAAAGATAGTTTTCAACATTCATTTTGGGAAGATTTTGAGTTCCAAATTTTTCTCACTTGTCTCTTTCCTTTTCCCCTCCCCAAGGCAGTAAGCAATCTGATATAGGTTACACATGTACAACCATGTTAAATATATTTACACATTAGTCATGTTGTGAAAGAAGAATCAGAACAAAAGGGAAAAACCAGGAGAAAGAAAAAATAAAAGTAAAAGTAGTATGCTTTGATCTGTATTCAGACTCCATAGTTTTTTCTCTGGATGTGGATAGCATTTTACATCACAAATCTTTTGGAATTGTCTTGGATCATTGTATCTCTGAGAAGAACTAAATTTATCATAATTGATCATCACATAATGTTGCTGTCACTGTGTATAATATTCTGGTTCTGCTCATTTCACTCAGCATCAGTTCATGTAAGTCTTTCCAGGTTTTTCTGAAATCTTTCTGCTCATCATTTCTTATAGAACAATACATTCATAATACCACAGCTTGTTCAGGCATTCCCCAATTTATGGACATCCCCTCAATTTCCAATCCTTTACCACCACAAAAAGACTTGTTATAAATATTTTTGTACATGTGAGTCCTTTCCCCCTTTTTATTATTTCTTTGGATTATAGACCTATTCCTAGATAAAAGGGTATGTATATACAATTTTATAACCCTTTGGGGATAGTTTCAAATTGTTCTCCAGAATGGTTGGATCAGTTCACAACCCCACCAACAATGCAATAGTGTTATAATTTTCCCATGTCCTCTCCAAAATTTATAATTTTCTTTTTCTGTCACAGTAGTTGATCAGATAGGTGTGAGGTAGTACCTCAGAGTTATTTTAATTTGTATTTCTCTAATTAATAGTGACTTAAGCATTTTTTCATATGACTATAGATAGCTTTTAATTTCTTTATCTGAAAACTGCCTGTTCATAGCCTTTGACCATTTATAAATTGGGGATGACTTGTAGTCTTATAAATTTGACTCAGTTCTCTAAATATTTGAGAAACGAGGCCTCTATCAGAAACATTGGTTGTAAAAATTGTTCCCCAGCTTTCTGCTTTTCTTCTAATCTTGGTTGCATTAGTTTTGTTTTTGCAAAAACTCTTTAACTTGATGTAATCAAAATGATCAATTTTGCATTTCATAATGTTCTCTATCTCTTGTTTGGTCACAACATTTTATTTTCTATGGAAGAGAGAAGGAATTTTCCCCCCACAGATTCACCTAGGCTGAAGGAACACAAGGTGCTGTTATTAGGATTTGGTCTTTGAAAAGCAAATAAAAAAATACAGGGCAACTTCTTCAAGTCTATCATTGCTATGAATTCAGCATCATAACATTACTATTACTGCTCCTACCATTATGACTATGACTGCTACTCCTGCTCCTTCTCCTCCTGTGCTAACATTTATATGATGCTTATTATGAGCCTGGCAATGTGATAAGTGCTTGGCAATTAATAATAATAATAATGGCTAACATTTATGTAGGGCAACTCGATGGCACAGTGTATAGAGCCCTGGGTTTGGGATCAGGAAGACTCATGTCTATGAACTCAAGTCTGGCTGCAGACATTTACTAGCTGTATGACCCTGGGCGAGTCACTTAACCCTGTTTGCCTCCTTCCTCATGTGGAGAAGGAAATGGCAAACCACTCTAATATCTTTGCCAAGAAAATGGGGTCACAAAGAGTCAGGCATGACTGATCAACAAAAACAATTATATGGCACTTACTAGGTACCAGGCACTGAGCTAAGTGCTTTATAATTATTATCTCATTTGATTCTTACAACCACCCTGGGAAGTAGCTGCTAATATTATCTGCATTTCACACATTAGGAAACCGAGGCAAGTGACTTGCCATGAGTATCCATGCCCTCCACAGCTTCTGTGCATGTCCTCAAAGAGCTAACATTATTTAGCAAGTGCAGGAAACTGGCACTCTTTCCCTCCATATTTATATAGAGTAAACAGCCATGGACATGACAGGATGATTTTGCTACCAGACCGTTGACAGGCTCTGTATTGAGCAGGATGTTTTGTTGCAGTTCAGAGACTATATATATCCCCTTCTTTTCCCTTCACTTCTACAACATTCACTTCTGTGCTACCCTTTAATTTGTGAACTGACAAAAATAGACCTCTCATTCCTTCTTGAATATTTTAGTGCTTTGGGTATTGTCACAGGGGCACTGATCTGGAGCTGAAGAGGATTTTAGAATCCTTCACTTAGCGGATGTTCAGTAAATACTTATTGAAGGAATCAAGGAATAGAATTCTGAACCTACCACAGGATGGCATAGTGGAAAGAGCACTGGATTTGGAATCAGGGAACCCAGGCTTGAATCTCAGCTCTGCCACTTATTAATGGTACTTCTTAGTCCAGCTTACTAGCTGCCACTTTAACTAGTCCAACGCTCTTTTTACAGAAGAGGAAACTGAAGCCCTGAGGGCTTATGTGACTTAGCTGGTGTTACAGTGGTGGCGGCAGAGAGAGGTCAACAATGACACTGGCAGGACCTGAGGGAAAGGCAGGAAGAAGTGGGGGGGGGGGGGGAAGGAACAGTGGGAAGACTGGAAAGAGAAATGGAAATAGAGGCTCAAGAGCAAAGGAAATAGAGAGAATATGAGAAAAGAAGTTCATTTTGTGAAGAATGGTGAAGTCAGACGTGTCCCGATTAACCTGGTTCTAAACAGTTACTGTAAAAAAAAAATGTCCACCAGATGGAGCTCCAAAAGTACCTTAAAAACTTCAGTCCTATTTTTTTTTAAAAAGTAAAAGTTTAAGAAACCTGTTTCCTTCCACATTCAATAAGCCTTCTATTATACATTATATCAAGCATTTGAAGGATACACACAGCCAATAATCTAGCATTTAAAAAATAGCTATAAGGAAATAGTTCTTTGCATTAGAACATGGATGATTTAAAAAAATTTTAAGTATTTAATTTTCCCAAAATTACTGTAAAAACAATTTTTAACATTCATTGCTTTTTTTAAGTTTTGACTTTCAAATTCTATCATTCTGGCCCTCTTCTCTCCCTTCCCTAAGATGGTAAGCAACCTGATATGGGTTATAAATGTGCAATCATGTAAAACATTTCCATATTAGTCATTTTGTGCAAGAAAACTCAAAAGGAGGGGCGGCTAGGTGGCGCAGTGAATAGAGCGCCGGCCCTGGAATCAGAAGGACCTGAGTTCAGAGCCGGCCTCCGGCCTCCGACACTTAATCCAGACAAACAAAAACCTAGCCGTGTAACCTTGGGCAAGTTACTTAACCCCAGTTGCCCTAAAGGGGCGGCTAGGTGGCTCAGTGAGTAAGAGCGCCGGCCTCGGAGTTGGGATGACCCGAGATCAGATCCGGCCTCAGAAAATGAGCACCCACGCATAAATCAAATGACTAGCCGTGTAACCTTGAGCAAGTTACTTAACCCCAAGTGCTTTAAAAAAAATAAAAAAAGAAAAAGAAAAAGAAAACTCAAAAGGAAGGAAGGAAGGGAGAAAAGAAAGAGATAGAGGAAGGAAGGAAGGAAGGAAGGAAGGAAGGAAGGAAGGAAGGAAGGAAGGAAGGAAGGAAGGAAAGAAGGAAGAAAGAAAAAAGATAGATAAGGAAAGAAGGAAAGAATACTTCAGTCTGTAATGAATTAATTTTTAAAAGGAAAACTATGGGACTATTACCTGGACTGTCTATTCTCCTGTTATTTTTATAATAAAAGGTAAGTTTAAAAAAAGAATCCTAAATAGTTTTCAAATAACCAACCAACATGTTACAGTAAGAATACTGTTGGGGTTTTTTTCATTATTAAAAGCAGAACAATCTCGGGCCTCCTGATACTTCCCCCTCCCTCCCTGCCCCCCACCATATGTGCTCTCTATACCACACACAAATTTGAGGCTTTGCTTTAATTTACCCCAGAACTATGAGCCCATTTGCTTTTTACCACTGAGACCAGGTATAAATATAAAGTAAACTACAGTTTAGGTTCTTATATTGTGATGGGCCTCTAAACATTTTCTTTTAATGGTGTGGCATAATTTAGGACTTTGCATGATTTAATTCAGCCTTGCTGCCCTGGCATAACTCCTATTTGTTGTTGTTATTGGGTCATTTCAGTCATGTCCATGACCCCCCCGTGGGGTTTTCTTGGCAAAGTTACTGGAGCGGTTTTGCCATTTCCTTCTACAACTCATTTTACAGGTAAGGAAACTGAAGCAAGTAGGGTCCCACAGCAAGTAAGTGTCTGAGATCAAATTTGAATTCAGGGCTTCTGGACTCTAGGCCTGACACTCTAATCCACTGAGTCACTCAGACCATGGGAATAGGAGACAGAAGATCTGGATTTTAGAACTGATTCTATGTGACCTTAAGGTAGTTACTAAGTCCTCTCTGAGTCACTTGTACAGAGCAAATACATGTGAAAGGACTTTGTAAAAGGTTCAGCAGCAGCAGCATCGACAATCATTTTTAAGTGCCTAGTATATGTCATAAACTGTGCTAAGTGCTGGGGATCCAAAGAAAGGCAAAAAATATTCCCCTAAATAAAACTATAGTCCTCCCCTTAAGGAGCTCACATTCTTATTTGGAAGATAATCTGCAAATGACTAAGTATATACAAGATACAGCATAAATGGGAGCTAATCTATAGAAATATACTGCAGTATGCCAATGGATCTGTGATCTCATCAGTGCAGGTATTCCATCCAACAATGCATTTGGCAATCCAGCCATGCCTACCCTTACAAATGATTATCATTTGTCATATTATTTATTTGTCAAAGAGGTCACAAGGACACAGTTGCCCATCATACTAGTTTAGAAAGACATTCCTATTTATTTCTACCTAAATAACCAGTTTGGCAAACTGCTAACATATATTATGATTTTTTCTCCCTAAATTGTCTTTGTACTGAAAATAGCCCTTTTGTAAAAACCGCTTTTTGAATTATTAATCAGTTCCAAAGTCTATGATTTTTTTCCCCTGTTCCAAAGAATTGACTCTAGATTCAGTTTTCTAGGTTTTATCCTGGAGCAGGTTTCTTCAGATAATGCTCAAATTCTGAAAATCTGAAACTTACTACAGTAGTAGTGGAGGGGATTTTTAGGCAAAGTATTAACAAATGTACCATTTTATTAACATGTACACCCTAGTGCATAGACTGGAATGGGGGAAATATTGTGAGATTACTTTTCATTGATGAGGTTTTTTTCTAATTACAGACACAGTGAAGCTGTGTAGTTATGTTCCCCTGATTGAATTCTGCGCTGCTTTGGAGTTAGTTTGGAAAATATATGTGTTAATTCAAACCATTTCCACAGAACAGTTCACCACTGACTCTTGTTCAAAATCCTACAATACTAGTAAGGCCCTTCAATTTTTGGACAAATATTTGCTACTCTGTAGCTTCCACCCATTGTTTCTCCACACTGGGTTCAAGCAGAATAAATATATCTAATCTATTTTCTGTATGACCTTCTTTCAAACATCTAAAGACACAAATTAGCCACCCCCTCACTCAAGTCTCCTCTACTCCAAGATAAACATCCCTAGTTTCGACAAATATTCACATAGCATGATTTCAGGACCCCCTCAGTATTCTTGTTCTGCTCATCAGGTCAGACATGTCAATGCTTGTCAATATAGGGCATGTCAATGCCCTTCATAAAATCTTGTGCCCAGAACTGAACACTCCAACTCTGACTGAGAGAACATTCAAAACTATTACCTCCCTCACTTTGATATATTTTCTTATGTACTTGCTTTATTCATTCTTCCCTACACACTAGATTATAAACACCCTAGGTGAAGGGGCAAGTCTTTTTTGTATATTTTTGTACCTTACAGCCTGTAGCACAGTGCCCTTCACATAGCAGGTGTTAGCAAATAATCGTTAAATGAATCAATGAATAGAATTCCCTCTCCCTAAGACAGGATGGCATAGTAGAAGGAGCACAGGATCTAGAGTTAGAGAACCTGGGTTTGAATCTTGGCTCTGCTGCTTACTGACTATATGATGTTGGGTAAATGCTTCATCTCTTTGGAACTCAGTTTCCTCACTTGTCAAATGAAGGAGTTGGACTAGATGACCCTGAGGTCATTTTTAGCTCTAAATGCATGAGTTTATGACTCGAGACCTTGGGAAACTGCTATTCTAGGCCTAGGCCTTAGTTTTTAATCTGGAAAATGGGAGGTTGGACTAGACATCTCTATGGTCTCTTTGAACTCTAATAATTCTTGTTGTTTGGTGAGTTCAGTCGCATGGTCATTCTGTCCCATTTCTTACTCAGCCTTCATTACTCAGTGGGCATTGCCTCTGTCAAATCGAGTAAAGACCTTACCTTAAAAAGGCCAAGGTCTCCCACTGCATCCAGGGTCATCTCCAGTTGTCCTGATCTATATCTCCCACTGGACTTAGATGACTCCAGTGAAGAAAGTGAAGCTGGTGACTTTGCACAGCCCTCCCTCACTTAACTCCAATTAACTTGAATGCCATTGCATCACCTCCCTGATGTCATGGTCCTCTTTGTGAACAAAGGGCAGACAACAACAACAATGAAAACAATATCATGTCAAAATTGCAAAAAATATCAAAACAAGTACCATTAATTTTTTAATGTAATCGCTTAAATATATATCATATTGAACGGTCAAGAAGTTACTTACTGACAGATTAGGAAAGGAAAACACTGTTATCAGTTACTGTGAATAAGCCCTAGATTCTGCTGTCAGGAACTAAACTCTCTGTGTTCTTCTTCAAAATCCTAATGAGTTTGTAACCCAACAAAGAACTATTTAAGATCCCAAAGTTCTAGTTCTTACTTACATGGTAGTGGCCTATGTGAAATGGGAACTGTGACCTCATTTCTCAAACATAGTATAAAGCATCATTAACAGGCAATCATAGCATCTTTTATTTTATTGCAGTGTCTCATTAAGATGAAATTCATGAGGTATTTATCAAACCCTTTCTAATAATAGTCTATACTTGCATTGTGGTCATTCTTACTTTTATGATTCCTGCTTTTAATTTGGATTAGGAAAAGTGTTACTTGCTAGTTTCAAAACACAGACAGCCTTAAAATTGAATATTAATGGTCTTTTTCTTGTGGATTCTGGTCTCTGGTGAGAATATTAACTCTTCCTCTGTTGAAGTTTGGACCCAGAGTATGGCTGAAAATGTTTTATGATTAGTCTTAACTAGTGTTCAGTTCAGCCATCTTCTATTCATAGAATAGAATTGACCCTAAGCATTGTATTTTCTCAGAACCCAATTTGAACCCTTAAAAAATAAATATTTTAAAAGCTGAATGTTTGATGACTGTATAGGGACTTTTGCACACACCTAAAGTTTCCACAGATCTTAACATGACTATATTCTCTCTGGATGACAGAAATTTTTGGCTTTGTGATTTTTAAAGTACCTGTAAACTAGATTGGCCTGTTTTCTCATGTTAGAATTTCTGAATAATTTAAAAATGTCAATTACACTTGAGTCATTTTCCAGTCATGTCTGACTCTTTGTGACTCTGAGGTTTTCTTGGCAAAGATTCTGGAGTAATTTGCCATTTCTTTCTCCAGCTCACTTTACAAATAAAGAAACTGAGGCAAACAGGATTAAGTGACTTTCCTATGGTCACACAGCTAGTATGTGTTTGAGGCAGGATTTGAACTTAGGAGGAAGAGTCTTCCTGCCTCCAGGCCCAGCACTGTATATCGACTGTGCTAACTAACTGCCCTCAATTATAGCCAGGTCCCAATTAGTACAAATAATGAATCCTATAAAGTAGTTTCATCATTTGAATTCACACTCCATATTTTTATTGGGCTGGAATCCATTACTGTAATTATAACATCAGATAGTTCAAATTTGAATTCAGGGAAATAATTATTCACATTACTCATGACCTAGTTGTAATGATGATAGCTAACATTTATCCAGTGCTTTAAAGTTTGCAAAATGCTTTATATAGATTATCTGATTGGTTTTCACAATAACCCTATAAAGTAGATGTCTTTATTATTCCCATTTTATATATAAGGAAACTGAGGCTAAGAGAGGTTGTGACTTGTCTAGGATTGAGCAGGATTAGAACTCAGGTCTTGTTGACCTGAGTCCAGCAATTTTTTTTTTTTTGGAGATGAAACAACATTTATTGAGTACTTACAGTGTGTTGGGCTCTATTAAGGCAGTAGCATACGAAAGTTTCAAAGTCAGTCAGAACAGAATTCATGGTCATTTTCTCCAAACTCTCCCCTTTTCCCTTTTTCTTGCCTTCATTATTTCTGTTAGACACTTCACCAGCCAAGCTCACAGGTTCATAACCTTAGCTTATCCTTAACTCTCAACTCTTCCTCACACTGTGTATCCAAACAGTTGCCAAATCTTGCCATTTCTCTCTCCATAACCTCTCTTGCATCTGATCCCTTCTCTCTCTTCATACAGCTATATTACTTTAGTTCAGGCCCTCATCACTTATCACCTAAATTATTGCAGCAGGCTTTTAATAGGTCTCCAGCCTCAATTCTCTCACCACTCTGGACTATCTTTTTTTTTTTTGTGCTTTTTTTTTTTTGGAGGGCAACTGGGGTTAAGTAACTTGACCAAGGTCACACGGCTAGGTTTTTGTTTGTGTGTTAAGTGTCTGAGGTTGGATCCGAACTCAGGTCCTTCTGACTCCAGGGCCAACGCTCTACTCACTGCGCCACCTAGCTGCCCCTGGACTATCTTTTTAATATTTTTTATACTTTTTTTTAAACAAATGCTTTATTAACTTCTGTTTTACATCATTCATTTCCACCAGATTTTGAGTTACAATCATTTCCCCCCCATTATTCCCCTACCCAACCTCCCAGAATAGTAGTCCCACAAGATATTGCTTCCTCCAATCTGCTCTCTCCCATACCTTCTCCCATACCCCCATCGGCTTTTCCATTAGAGGAAGGTGAGTCTTTGTGTCCCAATGCCTACACATCTTATCTCCCTATTACAAGCAAAAGAGTATTAATAATAGTATTTATATATATTTGAAACATTTAATGTTATGACCTCGAATTTCAGATCCATTTCCTTCCTCCCTTGTCACCCATTCCCTGTGGGGAGATAAGTAATTCAGTATATGTTGTACATGTCTAGCTATGCAAAACATTATCATAGTAGATGTGGTGAGACAAAGAGGCCTGAGCCAGGACTTCAGATAATTACCCTGATATCAGTGGACCTGAACAACAAAGACCTCTTCGAGATGCGACTTTTCACTAAGTCAGCTCCGGAGTTCTTTTGATATGGGTTACACTTATAAGGATGGTATTTGAGTTCTGAGGCTAAGAGGCTCTGCCCCAAAACTTTAGTTGTCCAAAACATTTGCAGGAAGTCAGTTCTTATGCAGATGTTCTTGATGATGCGGCCTTGGCCATTAGGCTTTGAGGCCAGCTCTCAAGAGCATCCTTTCTGATGTAACTGACTGAGATAAGAGATAACTGCCCAAGACTCTATGGCACCTAGGAAACAATGGGCCTTATTACCATGCTACTTCCAGGATACAACAGACTAAGATAAAGATTTCTCTTCCTTCCCATCCTTTGTCTCTTTGCTCTATAAAAACCTTTCCCTGAGTATCAATAAATGGAGTTCATGGTTCTTCCTTGAGCTACCCACATGGCCTGGTCATTTCTTATTCACGTCTCCGAATCATGATAAGTGCTGGACACTGAGCAGCCCACGGCAAGTAGATACATTGTACAAGGCTGCTTATAATTCCCTCCCACTCATCCCACCCCCCACCTGGTCCATTCCCTACATGATCCTGTCCCTCTTCTATAGTGGGTACTTCTAACCTCCCCTCCCCCCAAGGATGCCCTCCCATCCATCATCCCTCCTCTCATCCCCCTTCCCCCTATCCTGCTGCAGGTTGAGTTATCCCATTTAGTATGTATGCCATTTTCTCCCTAAACCACATTCAATATGAATGTGGTTTTGCCTTTTAAGCCTTCCTTATTCTCCCCCTCCTTTGCAACCACTTCCCCTTGCTTCTTCTACATGGGATAGTTTACCCTACCCTGTCTCTCCCCATCTCCTCTTGCCACTTTCCTCTCTCACCTCATAATTTCATCCCTTGAGTATTCTCCCTTCCCAACAAATTCAACCTATGCCCTCTATCCATATATAACTGTAACCATATACACACATTCACATATGTATTCATATGACCACACCCCTTCTTCCATTATTTTCATAGTGAGAAAGATATCATCAGTCACAGTTATTGCTTTTCCATATAGGAATGTAAATAGTTCAACTTTGATAAGTTCCTTTTGATTTCTTTTCCCTGATTACCTTCTCAGGCATCTCTTGCTTCTTGTGTCTGGATGTCAAATTTTCTATTCAACTCTGGTTTTTTCCTCAAGAATGCTTGAAAGTCCTCTATTCCACTGAATGACCATATTTTCCCCTGAAACAAAATACTCAGTTTTGCTGGGTAGGTGACCCTTGGGTTCATTCCCAGCTCTTTTGCCCTCTGGAATATCATATTCCATGCCCTTCAATTCCTCAGTGTAGAAGCTGCCAGGTCCTGGGCTATTCTGATTGTGTTTCCACAATATTGAAATTGTTTCTTCCTGGCTGCTTGTATTTTCTCCTTGATCTGGGGATTCTGGAACCTGGCTATAATATTCCTGGGAGTTTTCTTTTTGGGATCTTTTTCAGGAGGTGATCTGTGGATTCTTTCAACCTCTATTTTGCCCTCTGGATCTAAAACATCAGGGCAGTTTTCCTTGAGAATTTCTTGAAGGGTGATTTCTAGGTTCTTTCTTTGATCATGGCTTTCAGGTAGTCCAATAATTTTTAAATTGTCTCTCCTGGATCTATTTTCCAGGTCAGTGGTTTTTCCCATGAGATATTTCACATTGCCTTCTAATCTTTCATTTGTTTGGATCTGCTTAACAGCATCTTGATTTCTCATAAAGTCATTAGCTTCCATTTGCTCCAGTCTAACTCTGAAGGAATGAATCTCTTCAGTGAACTTTTGAGATTCTTTTTCCATCTGGCAAATTCGACTTTTTAAGGCATTCTTCTCCTCATTGCCCTTTTGGGCCTCCTTTGCCATTTTAGTTAGTCTATTTTTTTTTTTAAAGCAATTGGGGTTAAGTAACTTGCTCAAGGTTACACGGCTAGTCATTTGATTTATGCGTGGGTGCTCATTTTCTGAGGCCGGTTCTGATCTCGGGTCATCCAAACTCCGAGGCCGGCACTCTTACTCACTGTGCCACCTTTAGGGCACACACACACTGTGCCACCCCTTTAGGGCAATTGGGGTTAAGTAACTTGCCCAAGGTTACACGGCTAGGTTTTTGTTTGTGTGGATTAGGTGTCGGAGGCCGGCTCCGAACTCAGGTCCTTCTGATTCCAGGGCCGGCGCTCTATTCACTGCGCCACCTAGCCGCCCCAAGTTAGTCTATTTTTTAAGGTGTTGTTTTCCTCAGTCAGGCTGTTGACCCTCATTTCATACTTTTCCTGCATCCTTCTCATTTCTCTTTCTAATTTTTTCCTCCACTTCTCTTATTTGATTTTTAAAGTCCTTCTTAAGGTCCTCTATGGCCTGCAACCCGCTCATGTTTTCCCCTGGGGCTTTTGGAGCAGGACTTCTGACCTCACAGTCCTTTTCCCGCTCTATGCCCCCAAAATAGGAGTCTAGGGTTGCATTTTTCTGTTTCCTTTGCCTTGGCATGTTGCCACTTAAATACTTGACTTTTGGGCTTGTTGCCACACTATGGCTTTAAGGCCAGATAGAGGAATTTTCGTCCCGAACGTGTGGGGGGCAACTTCCGTTTCTGGCAAGCTGTAAACCTACCCACGACTTCCACCCTAGATCACAATCCAGATCCAGGGAGGTTAAAGCAAGAGCGATTACCCCACAAGACTGATTGCTGGATCTCCCTACGATTTGCAGGCTGGGAGCTGGAGCTGCCTCTGAAAACTACAAAATGGCGTTTGTCCTCAGCGGCTTCTAGCCCCCAGGGGAGGGAGCCGACGCATTCCCTAAATACCGGTCCCAAAGTCCATAGGACACTAACCTCTTACTTTGTCCTAGGCATGTCTATGTTGATAATTCTGGAGTTGCCACAGCTCCTAGTGTTCTGGGGTTCCTCCAGCCGGCTGCTGGCCCTGCTGCCCTGGGGCTAAAACCTCGGCTCACTCAGACCTGGGCTCGGCTCGGCTCCTGCGCTCTGCATGCTGCGCGCTGCCAGGTCCCAGACTGCTGTGCTGGTCCTTCCTGCAGGGCTGCTGGGCTGTCCTCAGCGGGAGGTTAGCTTCTCTGTGTCGTTCTGTGGGTGCTGGGGCTCCAGAAGTTGTTCAGAGTACCCTTTTACATAGTTTGGGGGGAATCTGGGGGCAGAGTGGCTTGGATGAGCTGTTTCTACTCTGCCATCTTGGCTCCGCCCCCCTGAGTCCAGCAATTTAAGTCTCATATATTATATTTTCATTGATAATTTGATAGAGGGCAAATTAATTCAAAGCTCTTCTACTCTTTATTTTTTTGATTGGTATATTCATTCCTTCTTCACTTCCTTCTTCCCTGCCTCCATCTGTTGAGGGCAAGATATTACATATTTCTTCAAAAGAAGTAAAAGTTGTTGCCCTTGTTGGTCCTTCAGTTTGGGTGGACAAGTCTATGTATGGATGGGGTAACAAGGGAATAGATGCATGTGTCTGATAGGGTGATACCCACCACACAGGTACGGGCATAGGGGATTGAGAAATAAAGATGTGTTTAATAGGTACTATTATGTCAATAGCAAGAGTTAACAGGTTGAAAAGTCATCAAATTGGATTTTTTATCATAAAATGATAAGTGGTGCATACAGATTTAAGATATCCCCTGGTAAGCTGATCCACCTTTTAAATTCTGACATTTGTATTCTCCTTTCTCAACAGGGATCTGCCAATATTCTCTTCCTGGGCAAAAGAGAAGATTGATTTTCTTGTTCACTGTTCCTTGCTCAGACACTACAGGTTGTCAATTATAAAGCTCTACAGTCTTATAAACAGCAGAATTTATGGGACTGTTAATGATTTCTGTTAGCTATAGAAATAAGCATGAATTTGAGCATGATCTTATCAAGTTAGTGTATCTTGGTTATTTATTCCATAAATTCCACATAGGAACATACCCAAGCCATCTTGGAAAGAGGCAAATCAAACCCATTTAAAAAAAGGTTTGTAAACAGATATTCTCCAACTCTCATGGTTGGCTGCTTAAACCTTTAAGCCATGAGACTTGGGTTTCTCACCTCAGACACTAATTGTGTGACTCTTGACAAGTGACTTTACCTCTCTTTGCCTCAGTTTTCTCATTTGCAAAATGATTTTGGGGGGAGGTAGGCTAAATGGCTTTTAAGGTCCCTTCTAATGCTTTATCTATTATTCTGTGATTTCCCTGATCCATTTCCTTTTCTTTCCTCAGTGCATTTGGAAGTCAACTAACTGTGTAAAAATTGTTTCTAAATGCTCTTCATATATGGTAGAAATGGTACAAGCCATTTATTTTTCTTTCCTCTAGGATAAAAGAGGGCAACCCAAGTTACTGTATCCCACTATTGAGACTTTTACATTTCCTCCCACTAATTAAAAGCCTTTCTCCTTTATGGTCCATCCACTTGGAATGGTAGAATAGGATAGTGGTAGCTAAATCTTCCCCCTGCTGAGGGAAGTGTAAGCTAGTGTGATCCAGGGGGAACAGAATGTCTGGTGAGATATGTGGTCTAGGCATTTCAATCAGTCAAAAACATTTATTTCTGTGATTCCTTACTTGTCTTTTTTCCCCCTTCATGAGCTTCCTTTCCAGCTGGGCAGTCACCTTTGTGGTTCTGCTCCGAGCTTTTAAGTTTGGATTGTTTCTACATACACCGAGACAAGAAAAGAAAACCACAATATCCAAAATTTTCCCTCTAGGGTCAAGTCAACAAGCATTTATTAAGGGCTTAGCATGTGTTAAATTGCCATTTTCATCATTGGGATTACAAAAACAACAGCCAAGTCCCTGCAGGGCCTCAAGGAGCTCACATTCTAAAGACGACCTATTTCTCCACTTAGTGGTAAAAATGAGCAGGGACAGTTTTTCCTGAGCTTCTAGTTGTTTGTAAAAAGGAAATGTGTGTGATGTGTGTGTGTGTGTGTGTGTGTGTGTGTGTGTGTGTGTGTGTGTTCTTTCCTGTCCTACATGGAACAGCAGCAAAAGAGAAAAGGAAATCATAACCATTTCCCAAATGTTCCCACAATTGGCGAGAACAACATAGTCATTTTGGCTCCAGCACAGTATTATACCCTGTAAATGTGTAAGAAATGTGTGATTATTACTGTGGTCCTTTAAAAGTGCTAAAATCCTCCCACTCCATCTAATTTGTGCATACTGCTTAAAATAATCATGGGGTGAAGTTTCCTAGTGTTTTGACTATATAAGTATTGGTCATGCTTATTATTTATATATTCATCCTTACACACAAAGAAGGCTTGAATAGCCAGTTCAAACAGATGTGTGTGTGTGTTTGTGGGGAATCTCTCCAGGTATATTGTTATCTTCATTTGACCTAGGGAAGTCACAATAGCTGTCTTTAAGTGTTTGAATGTCCTGCAAAAGACATATTACACAACTTCTACGTGGCCCCTACAGATGGAATGAAGAGCAGGGGCCTAAAGTGTCAGAGAAACAAATTCAGATTCAATGTAAAGAAGAACTTCCTAACAGAACTCTCCAAAAAGGGGAAGGGGGACTTCAGCAGGTAGTGGGCTCTTCACTGTCCCGACTGGAAGGTTTTAAGCAATACCTCAATACATGTTGGGTAGGTCTCTTTCAGTTGCTGGTGGATCAGATGACCTCTGAGGTGTACCATTTTCTGAGGGGTTTTATTTTCTTGTGACATATGTCTTTAAATATGCTGGCCTTCTGTTGCTGTGTTTTCAGAATTCAGGCAGTTATTAATTTAGGATTGAAGAACTAAGTATTCCAGCATGAGTTAGTTTTTTGTTCCCAGGAAACTCTGAGAGTTAATTTCCTGAGTCTTTTTTTTTCCTCATTGTAGAACAATTTAAGTTAATGGGTGCTGAAAAAATTTTAACATGAAAAGAAAATTAAATGAACATTGGTTTTTATATATTTCCTGATTAGAAGTTTTACCATTTGTCAGTGTTTCCTGAGCGTTAACTTGGGGCCAATCACTGTACTCTGTGTTTTGAAGGCAAAACAAGAGAAAAAGGAGACATGGTGGGGCCTGCCTTCCTGCAATAAGGTTACAATTTAATTGGAAAAATAGGACACTTTTACAGAACAGAGAACTTCTGTGCTTATCTGTTGCATTAATTATATAATTCTGCACATCTCAGTAACTCATGTACCTATTGGATAACTCCAGCTGGATGTCCCACAGGCAAATCAAATGGAATGTGTCCCACATAGTACTCACTGTTTATTTCCTTAAATCCAACCCTGCTCCAAAAATGTTCATAGTCTTTCTATATTTCCTTATATATTTACTATTTATAAGTTTTGTGGTACCATAATATTCTGTTCTATTAATATGCGATAATTTATCTATTCTCTAATTGTTGAACATACAAATGATTTTCATTTTGTCCTTTACAAATAGAACGCCTATAAATATTTTTATACAGATAGAACTTTGATAATTTTTGTGTTTTAAGAATAGCATTTCAGCAATGGTATCTTTTAGTCCAAAGGTATGATGAGTTTTGTAACTTTTCACATATAGCTAATACAGCTTTCAAAAGTATTTATAGCAGTTTGTAGTTCTATTGATGTCTGTTTTCCTATAACTCTCTAGTAGTTTAATCTTTCAATGTTTTGCCATTTCTAGTGGATGTAAGTTAGGCTTTCAAGGTTTTCCTGACATGGCCCCTTTTCCCAATTCCTTCTCATTGCCAGGATATTGCAGCTTCAATTATCCCCTCTCTTGAATGCTCAACCCCTCCTTTCTGTCTTCAAGTGTACTCATCTCCCCATTCACCAAAAATCATCAATATGCCCCCCCATCCCTTCAAGTTATTTTCCCTTATCTCTCCTCCCTTTCTTGGTCAGCCTTCAAGAAAAAAGTCATCAGGGGCAGCTAGATGGCACAGCAAATAGAGCACTGGCCCTGGAGCACTGGCCCTAAGTTCAAATTTGGCCTCAGACACTTACTAACTGTGGGACCATGGGCAAGTCACTTAACCCCAATTGCCTTGCCTTCCCCCCTCCAAAAAGAAAAAAGAAAAAGAAAAAGCCATCCACATTTATGGTTTCCGTTTCCCCTTCTATCATTCCTCAATCTTTTTCAATCCAGCTTCTGACCTTGTCACTCAACAAAAACTTCTCTTTCCAAAGTTACCAACAATCTCTAAATGACCAAATCTGATATTTTTTCTGTCCTAATTCTTATTGATCTGTCTGCTGCATCTGACACTGTTGATCACCATCTTCTCCTAGAAATCTCTCTAGGTATTGAAGAACACTACTATCTCCTAGTTTTCCTCCTACCTGTCTGACAACTTTTTCTTGGTCTTCATGTTGAGTTGTCATCCATATCATGCCCTTTAAATGTGGATTTCCCCAGGGTGTCATCTTGGGCCCTCTTCTCTTCTCCTTCTGAAGTCTTCTTCTGGTGACCTGATTAGCTCCCAGGGGTTTACTTACTGTTGTTTTGCAGATGACTCAGACATCTATGTATCACATCCCAGTCTCTCCCTTAAGCTTCAGTCATGCAGAGCCAATTGGCTATTGGCTATTAAAAGTTAGATGTTCCAGAAACATATGAAACTCAGAATGTCCATAGCTGAACTCATCATCTTTCTCCTCAAAACTAGCCCTCTTCCAAGCTTCCTGGTTTTTGTCCAAAGTACCACCATTCATTCAATCTCCCAAATTTATAACCTCAGTTTCTCACTCTCTCTCATATCTAAGCAGTTGACAAATCTTGCCATTTCTGTCTCTATATTCCTTTCACATCCAGTCCCTTCTCTATGCTCACACAGCTACCACCTTAGTTCAAGATCTCACCCCTTCCCACCTAAAGTATTACAACAGTTGTCTAATTGGTATCTCTGCCTGCCACAAGTCTCTCACCACTCCAGTCCAATCTACATTCTACTGCCAAAATTATTTTTCTCAAGCACAGATCTGTTCATGTCTCTCTCTTACTCAATCAATTTTAATGACTTTGTATTGCCTCCAGGATAAAATATTAACTCCTCTGTTTAGCTTTAAAAGTCCTTAAGAACATTGTCTCAACTTGTATTTCCAGCCTTGTTAAACATTCTCTCCCTCTCCTATTCTGTGATCTAGATCAACTGACCTTTTCTCTGTTCCTTACATGTGATAGTAAATTTCCCAACTCAGTGGCTTTGTACTACCCATCCTCTAAGCCTGAAATGCTTTCCATCATAGAATCCTTCTCTGACATCTGAATATAGCTTAAGTATCTTCTTTCCCAATCCCCGAAGCTTCTAGTGTTCTCTCTCCCAAACTATTTCATATTTAACTTATTTGTTTCTAGTTGTAATTCTTTCTCTTTCTCTTTATTCTGAATATGCTCATCTGTGTTTAGAATGTATGCTCCTTGCAAGTAGGTTTTGTTTAATTTTTTTATTTGTATCCCGAGTGGTTTGCACATTGTAGGCTTTTAATAAATGTTTATCAATTAATTGACTGCATTTTTTCTGATGATTAGGGAGTTTGTACATCTTTTCATATAGTTATTATTTCATATGATATTTCTCAGAAGATGGTCTATTTATGTCTTTTGGCCACTGTTCCATTGGAAATCATTCTTTACTAAACAGGGCCTATTTAGGCAAAATGGTAGCATTTCAGAATCATGTATCCATGCTAACCTGGCCTGTGTAGGGGAATTCCAGATGCTCAATAGTGCTCAGCTTTGGTTCTGCCCACATGTAGACAGACAGATACATTATACAAAATCATATTTTTACCTAATTGTTTCATGTATTTGTAGCACTTCTCTCTATAAGCTTCTTGAGGGCAGATATTGCTTTCTGCCTATTTTTTTTATTCTCTCATAACCCCTCATACAATGCTATGCATACCATGTGTTTGTTGAATGAATAGATGAAATGAGTGAGTAGATATTTTTAATACTCACTATTTTTTCATTCTGTTTAAGGGCCGGAATTCTTGTCTGTGAAAATTTATACTCCAACTACCTCATCATCATCAGATCGGTAAGCATAAAATTGGAGTGATACTTTTTCCAGTTAAAATTCAAGTAAAAAAACTACCACTAACAACATGGATTTTAACCACATCTCTATGGTTAGTTGCAATACCCAAAAAATGACTGAATTAAGGAGACTTTATAGTTCAGAAGCAGACAAGACTAAGAATAATTTTAAGTCATTTTAAAAACATTTTGAATCAATTGAATCAGAAAAGTCAATACATAAAATGGGTATAGTTCACACCCCATAGACACTGATTGTTACTGGTACCTATCCATCTATTCTCAATCCTTTTTCAGGGTCGATGCCTGGTAATGGCCCAGATAGAAGAGAATATGTCTGCACAAAGCAGTTCGGACATAGTGAAGTCAGGTATCTCCTCTGTTCTCTTTCCAAAGAAAATCTAGACTTAATTGAAATGATGTTTAAGCTCCTCCAGGGGGTTGCATTATCAACCATTCCTGTTCAGTTCCCCTCCCCCTCATCTTCCTTCATCAGTCACTTCCTATCTATTGGCTCTTTCTGTTTACAAACATATCCAGGTGCATCTAATTCTTTAAAAACATTCGATTGACCCTGTAATCCTCTGACACAATCACCCTACATTTCTCCTGCGTTCACTGTCAAACTCCTAGAAAGAACCTTCTTCTACTTCCTCACCAACTTCTCAAACCCTTGAAAATCTGGCTTCCAACCCCTCTGCTCAGATGAAACCACTTCCCCCATTGTTACCAACCGTTACTACATTGACAAACCCGATGTCTTTTACTCGGTCCTCATTTTCCTCAGTATCTCTGCAGTTGCTGATCACCCTTCTCCCTGGGATACTCTCCTCCCTTTGCTTCTGCTATATTGCTCTCTGCTGGTCTTCCTCTTACTTGATTGCAGCTTCTCTGTCTCCTTTTCTGTATCATCATTCACTTTCTGCTTCCTTGGCTCTATCTGGGCATCTCCTCTTCTTCCTCTAGACTATCTCTCGTGGCAGTCTTGCCTTCTCCCAAGTGACTTTCCCAAGTAATTTTGAAATATTTTATTAGAGATTTTGACATTAAGAAAAAAATATTTATTGTCTTTAAAATGGCACCCTCAAATAATAAAATGTCTTCCCTCCTTTAAGCATCTACAAGTTTTTCCAAGAAACATCCTTTGGCCCCTCAGATAGCATCAGTTACCTCATTGTCAACACAATCCTGGGTAAGATCAAGATCTTAAATCTGGGTGAGCGCTAAAAGTATTAAAATTGCGTCCTAGTTGTTTTTTCCTTTCTTGGCACATTGAGGGCAACCCAAGATCCCCTCTTTCTTAAAGTAAAATATTATTCTCAACTTGATAGTTTAGTTTTCTGCTTTCTCTTGTAGAAATCTTCTGGGATGTTGAAGACGTTCTTTTCTATAGTATAAACTGGAGTAGCAAGCTGGGCGAGACAAACCATAAGGCTCCATAAGATTTTCCTGAATACATTCTTTGCATGTGGTTAAAATGGACCATTCTAAAACTTTTCTCTACACTGAAAAAATATGGCATATAATTGAGAAAAGGGATATGACTTCAAATCCCATGTAGCTGTGTGACCTTCAGCATGTTCCCAGGCTTCAGTTTCCTAATCTGTAGAAAGAAGGGGTTGGACTTGATCTAGCTTTTAATCCCAAGATCCTATCTGTAACCACTTCAAAGCCTAAGATGGCTTAGATCACTTTCAAAAACTAGAGTAAATGCCTTTGTTTTAAAAGCATAACCATTGTTTCAGAAGCATCTGTGACATAAAGGACACATCTCTTAACTTGACATAGGGCATGTTGCTGTTTGTCTTTCATTCTCTAAGAGGGACCATGACATCAAGGAGGTGATGCCATGATATATAAATAAATTGGATTTAAGTAAGAGAGGGCTGTGCAAAGTCACCTGCCTCACTTTTTCCTCCACAGCCATTTGGGTCCAGTGGCAAGACCAGAATGACCAGAGATGGCCCTGGATGCAATGGGAGACCTTGGCCATTTTAAGCTACCTATGTCTCAATGACAATAGTAGGACCAATGGGTTTTCTAAGGAGGTGCTGCTTATACCTGTGTTGGTTCTTGTCCATGTCTACTACTCACCACAGAACCTTCAAATGGTTTTACTCTTTGGTAATTATTAAGATTTTCTTTCAAATAAGATGGACTTCCTGACTGGGATTGTTAGACAGAGAACTGGCTTACCAGGCGAAATGGAGGAACCTCTCCTTAGAGATCTTTAAAAATACAAAAGATACTCATCTACAGGGAGTCCCTCTAATGAGGAATTTCTATAAATTTAAGAGTGTCCAATGTGAAAACAGGGGTATGGACTAAATGACCTTTTACTCAGCTCCTTCTACTGATATAATACCCTAGTTCTAGAAGTTATCCTAATCTATCTTTTTTTTATGAGGTCTTTGCTTCAATTTCCTCATCTGTAAAATGGGAAGATTAATAACACCTCCCATGGAATATGATGATAAAATGAGATAACATTTGTAAAGCATTTTGCAAACCTTAAAATACTATATAAATGATAGCTATCATTAATATCATTTTGCACAGTGAGAAAACATAAAATTAATGATAATAGAAGGCAAGGCTTTGGGACTTGAGACACAGCTTCACAAGAAACAATTAAACACACAGGAAAAAATGGCAAAATGAGAGACAGTGTGGCATAAAGCTGGTGTCAGGAAAATAGAATCCAAGTTCTGGTTTAGACACTTAAGCCATTTATTTATTTAGACATTTATCTTTTATGAACCTGAGCTTCTTTATCTATAAAATGGGGATAATAATACTTGTGCACCTGCTCACAAAGTTGATGCGACAACAAGCTTTATAAACTGCAAAATCATATAAATTTAAGGTATTTAGAATTATAAGGATGTTTGAACAGGAAAACAATTATAAGATATCTTGAAACTATAGAGTGTTTAATCATATTATGTGTAGCCCATACTAAGCTCTGGAAATCCTTATAGCAATTCATACATTGATGAATCCTGTTCAGAGAACCCCTGATAATGCTATCAACTTGACCCCCTATTCCAATGTGTTCTGTCCATCATCAATTGCCAGCATTATTTAACTAATTAATATCAATTTTACAAAAGGATATAGTAAAAATAGAAATACCAGTACCTGTGAACATACTTTCCCTTATACCACCTTGGTCCCTGGGGACCAATCAATCTTAAAACAATTTTTACATAGCATTCTCTCCACCAATTGTCTGATCAAAGAAGTTGCTTAGGAATTCACTTCACTGTCTCATCTGACCACATAATCTGAAATAGATAAAACTGCTCCCATACCTCTGGTGCCTCACCATTCCAATCCTTTGAAGCTCACAGCATTATTGGTGTCTCCTCTCTTTGGTCTAAAAGTAGGCAAAGAACAGAGGCCCCTAGGGGTGACCTCATCCAGAGGCTTACAATGTATCTTTCTTACTCAAACATGGCCAGTACTGCTTAGTGCCTTCTGCATAGACATCCAGTTTTAGCTCAGCAGTTATGCTTGAGAAAGGAGGACAGTGATCTGGATGTAGCTATAGGAATTCAGGAAAGGTTACCAGTTTTTCCAAGCTTCTCAAGTATTACTAAGTGAAAATCCATGGTTATTTAGAAAACTCAGTGACTAACTCCAAGAGTTAAAATGGAAAAGGAGATGTAATCACCCCAAGGATATTGCAATCACTGCAGACCAAGTGGGTCTGAGAAGCTTTTCTAGGTACAAAGACATATGTGATCTGAAGGCTTTTGCTGGGATTTTTGGTCATAAGTAAGTCTGACTCAAAAAAGAGCAGAAACATCCCTCAGACTATGGGATGATTCAACAAAAGGAAAGTAAAATTGTCAATACTCCTCTGCAGAGAATAAATCAGAACCGTGAAATTCAACAGGAAAGTGCTAGATGATAGAAGAAGCTCATTGGAGAAAGAATCTAGCAGCAATACAGTGGAGAAGCAGGAGTAGAGAATGCTCAGTAGAGAAAGCAAGCCCAATAGATGCCATTAGCTTTTTTTCTGGGGAAGCAGCAATTGATATCTTTGAAGATAGAGGTGTTCTACGTGGCATGCAACACTTGGAACTTGAATTGTCATGGCTACGAGTTCTTTCCTATTTTACAGGTGTCATGGGAACCTTTGGTAGAATGTGCCCTTATTTGTATTGGAGAGATTTGTTTCCTTGTTATTTACTTTGCATTCTATTTTAATTGAATCTCCTTTGCTTTACTGTGATGACACATTTTACTTTAGCTTAGGAAATTAAGTGGAAATGGGAGTTCATGAGCTTTGCATTAATAGCGATGATTTTCCTTAAGCACCAGTATCCTGAGAATAATCAGCAGAAGAATTACATTGGGAGGGATGTGTTCTGGGTGCTTGTAGTGTCAATGCAATATTTACAGCGCCCACAATCACAATAAAGACCGTGACTATAAATATCGCATGACATTTGATTGCAAAATATGCTAGACTCTCCAGATAAAGGATAAAGCTGAAGGATTTATTTAGACACCAGAAAACTGAATCCCAAAACTAGTAAGCCAATTCCATCATAATACCAAAGATATTCAGAAGCCATAATAATGCTGAGAGCCATGCCATCCTTTAGCCTTCCCACAAACCAATACAAGATCAATATATACTTACAAAACTCTCTCATTCCCTAAGCTCCTCTGTCCCCAACTGTCTTCAATTGTCTGACTAGCTCTCTACCAGCTTCCTGTGGGCTCTGCTTCCTTTCAGCAAACTCCTCCCACCATCGGCTCCATGTGACTACATTCAGCCTATCAGGGACCAGAGATTATCTTCAAAGCAGGGGGAGGTCTTCAAACCCCTAGGTCTATTAAGGGGCAGGGAAGATCTTCAAATTCCCATTCCCATTGCAGTGCTACACCCGGATTATATTCCCTCCTCATCTCTAACTCTTAAAATCCTTCATTTCATTGAAGGCTCAACTCAGGTCTTACCTGTCCCTTCAAACTTTTCCTAATGCAAGTGTTTCCTGATTTTTTTTCTAGTTGTTAGTGCTCTTTGCACTTGTATTTATGTATCTGTGTATATGTTGTATCTTCCCAGTAGAGCTCCATGAGGGTAAGAAAGTGTTTCATTTTTTTTTGTCTTTGCATCCCCAGCACTTGGCATAATGCTTTGTGCATAGTAGAAACTTGTTAATATTTGTTTTAAAATTTTTTATTTTTATCTTCAATTCCAAATTCTCTCCCTCTTTCCACTCCTCCCCCTACCATTGAAAAGGCAAGAAATACAATGCCAATATATGTGTGAAATTATACAAAACATATTCTTGCATTAACCATGAGAAACTTACTGATTTTCATTTAATTGAATTGAATTGACAGGCTATAAATTGATAGTTACAGAAAACACTAAAGCTTGGTTTTTACCGTATTACAATTCAACTAAAATCTTCAAATAATTATGTAGCAAAGACAACTAAATTTCTTTCCCTTCTTAAATACTTCCAATACATAGGCAGGAAAGAGTAATGAGTTCTTGCTGTTTCCTTGTTTTGCTGGGCATAAGTAAGTCTGACTCACAAAAGAGCAGAAACATCCCTCAGCCAATGGGATGATTCAACAAAAGAAAATAAAATTGCCAATACTCCTCTGCGGAGAATCAGTCAGAACTGAAATTCAACAGGAAAGTGCTAGATGATAGAAGAAATCATGTGATTCCCTAGATTCTTCAGAAATTACCCAGAAAAAGGCTCTATGAATTTGGATAAGCCTGAAATGGTGCCCCTGGGAGAAATGAGAAATAATATGAAGAAATTGGGATAATCCTTCAATTCTCTAAACTCAAGGAAAAGTCTGATGTGAGTGTGAAGCCTATCCATCCATGTACTGAAAGAGCGAGAATATCAAGATTTCAAAACCCAACCTGAACTAACACAATCTGTGTCCAACTACACAGAGCTCGTAGTAGGTGTGAAGAGAAGGAAGGAAAAAAAAAGAAGGAATGAAGGTAAATGAAGGAAAGAAAATAATAATACTCTTCCCCTATGGTCCATGTTGGGCTAGGAAAATACCTGGAAGTTAATAACTGCCTGTGTGGTTGCACATAGGATAAAACTACATATAGAACAGAAGACATCTGTCTGGCATCATCTTCTGGGAGCTACAGAAAGATGTAAGAAGATCAGAATGTCATGCAGGATAGTAGAGAGGACCATGCTGGAAAGTAAAAGTGAAGAGGAAGAACCAATTACTTGCAATAGGACTGAGGAGAACTGCTAGGCACAGCCTGCAGGCAGAGCCCTGTATCATTTAGGGCAGCAAAGAGAACTACAATGAAAAGCAACAACTGGTAATATCTCTTTGGGGCTTGGGAGAATGTCAGGAGAAATGAACTGTAGGCAGACTAATGCGGTGAAGGTGTGAGCAGGCAGAGTGGCTCATATGGCCAACAGCTCAGTAGAGAGTGGTGCCAATATGGAGAATGCCTAGGGGCCTATAGAATTGTGAATACCCTTTGATCCAGCAATACCACTACTGGGTCTGTATTCCAAAGAGATCACAAAAAAGAGAAGAGGACTTAACATGTACAAAAATATTAAAGCAGCTTTTTTTGTGGTGTCAAAGAATTGGAAATTGAGGGGATGTCAATCAGTTGGGCAGGGGTGAACAAGTTGTGGTATATAAGCGTGATGGAATACTATTGTTCTATAAGAAATGATGAGCAGGTGGATTTCAGAAAAATCTGGAAAGACTTGCATGAACTGATGCTGAGTGAAGTGAGCAGAACCAGAACACTGTACACAGTAACAGCAACATTGTACAATGACCAGCTATGTTAGACTTAGCTCTTCTTAGTAATGCAATGATCATTGTAAGACAATTCCAAAATACTCATGATGGAAAATGCTATCCATGTCCAGAAAAAGAGCTACGGAGTCTGAATGAAGTTTTTGAGGCATACTATTTTCTCTATTTTTTAAATTTTTTGTTTTTTTTTCTTTATTGTGGTTTTCCCTTTTGTTCTGACTCTTTTTTCACAACGTGACTAATGTGGAAATATGTTTAATATGATTGTACATGCCTATATCAGATTGCATGCCATCTTGGGGAAGGGGGAGAAAAGGGAGGGGGGAATTTAGAACCCAAAATCTTAGAAAAGTGAATGTTGAAAACTAAAAATCAGTCAACTAATTTAAAAAAATTTTAAAAACAACTGACTCTACCTGCCACTCAGGAAAAATTCTAGTCTTCTAGATTTATCTGGATATCTATTTTCCTGTTCTCTCTCTTTCCCTTTATTCTTTCAGGTTAAGAGAACTTTCCAGATAATAAGCATTTTCTTAACAAGCCCTATTCATTTTAAAGCTGGATATCTCTAGTTCTTAATATGGTAGCTGGCATGTACTAGTGACTTGGCTTGACAAGCAATTGATGGGCTGGAGACACAATTCTTTCTTATAAAACTCCTTCCCATGTCTGCCAAAATAAGTTTGGAAGGATATAAATACAGTTTTCCCCACAGAAATAAAAGGTTTTCTGATCTCTGTGACAAATGCTGATAATAATCACTTCTAATAACAGCCCTTCATAAGGAATGTGTCTCCTGACTGGTCTGGGGTAAAACATGTAGACTTGTTGAACTCAATCAAACAGCTGGCTATTTTGGAAGCAACCCTGTGGTTTTCATCCAGTAGCTGGTAGTTATTAACTCATTTCTACAATTGCTGCTTGTTTCCCAAATTTACTACTAATTGCTTGTTATTATGTATTCAATAAGCAGGGATTATTTTTTAAGTTACTTTTCAAATTGCTTTTTGTGTTCATGGACAAATCCTTAAAGCTCCTGACCTACTGAAGAGCAAGGAATGCAATCAAATTGTAAGGTTTAGCATCATAAGATACATAAAATTCCTTCTATTAAGGAATTCCCTAATGGTTTTTTTCTACCTGCTCAGCTGCTTTGTTTCCATAACCATCTAACTTTAAATACTCATGCATGTAACTAACCCTGATGTGTGGTGGATTGAACCACAGAGGTAGAAAAACATTTGTCAGATGAAAGGATAAAGGGAAATCATAACCTCATGAATAACTGTTTCAACTGTTTCTTAAAGGCTGTAGATTGTCTTGCTGAAAGTTTCCTGTTTGCCACATTGGTTAGGTTTTGAATATACATACCTGGTTTGTTCCCCACTTGTCTGCTAGAAGCCAGGAGAATAAAGTCAAGACCTTTATTGGCAGATAGGTATGACTGAGAATTCTGGGCAAATGTTTAGGCTGTCCATTGGAACCACACCAACTAGAACCATAAAATGGACTAAATTAAATTTTTGTGTGACCTTGGGCAAGTCAAGTGCCTCATTTGTAGAATGAAATTATTAGACTAGATGATTTCCACAAGTATAATCTATAGGAGATCTCTATGGGACTGTTCAACTTTCAAACTCCAAGATCATTACATAGTTCTGATTCTCTCTAGCTTTTCCAAGTAGGATTTCGAGGTTGGCAGTGGTCTGGAATGTAGGTTCCTTCAACTTTTTCTTGTTTGATAATCAACAAGGTATTTACTAAGTCTACTATGTGCCAAACGTTATTTTAGGCACTGGATACACAAATACAGGATGTTCCAAAAGTCTTAATGCAGTTGTAAGTTACTAAAGCTTAATTAAGGTTTAAACTGCACTAAGATTTTTGGGACACTGGAGTGGCTAGGTGGTACAGTAAATAGAGCACCAGTCCTGGAGTCAGGAGGACCTGAGTTCAAATCTGGACTCAGACACTTAACACAAAAACTAGCCTGTGACATTGGGCAAGTCACTTAACCCCAATTGCCCTGTAAAAAGCCAAAAACAACAAAAAAAGATTTTCAGGACGTCTTGCACAATGAATAAAAGAATCTCTTGAAGATGGAGTATGCTAACAATTGTGGGGGTTGAGGGGAGAGATCAGGAAATTCTTTATGTAGAAGAAAGATTGAATTGAGTCTTGAAAGAGATAAGAAAATCTGTTAGGCAGCAGTGAAGAAGGACTGGATCCTGATTTTAAAAAAATTACTTTTGATTTCTCCAAAGTCTTATTTCACCACTGCGACAACATGATAATCTGAGCTGTATCAAAGAGGGGAGGATGCTTTCTGGAAGACCCTGATGCTACAAATATCTCCCAGAAGTGGCCACCAGCCAATTATCCTTCCCTTTCTAACACAGAGAACATCACAAGGAGTAGCCTAATAATATACATTTAGATGGCATTTTGTGGTTTGTATAATGCTTTCCATCCAAAGAACTTATTAACTATTATTAACCTAATTTTACAGCTGCAAATACTGCAGCTAGAGGGGTTAAGTGATGAACATAATCATAGATCTAGTAAGTACTGGAGCTGGAATTTTAAGTCCACTTTTCCTGACATGAAGTCTGATATTTTTCCCACTATGCCATGCTGCATCTTGGAAATGTTCTTTTTCTTGTGTACTTTTGAGGTTAATAAAACATTTCCCCAAATTAGAGTTGATTTACATGTTGAGTACATGTACCTTGTTCTCAGAAGTTATAGGCAATAGGAATAGAACACTCGGTTTTGTTTTGTTGTTCAGTCATTTCATTTGTGTCCAACTTTCCATGACCCCATTTGGGGTTTTCTTGGCAGAGATACTGGAGTGGAATGGTTTGCCATTTCCTTTTCCAGCTCATTTTACAGATGAGGAAAATTTTCCAGTTTTTCTAGCTCATTTTATAAATGAGGATTAAGTGACTTGCCCAGGGTCACATAGCTACTAAGTATCTGAGGCTGGATTTGAACTCAGAAAGAATTCCTGACTCCAGGCCCAGCATTCTACCCATTGCACCACCTGGCTGCCTCAGTTTTGTTAAGCAGCTGCTAATGGGCTAATAGGAAAGAAATTACTTCCATTGTTGTAGCTGCCTCAGAGAGTCATTAACAATAGTAAATAAACCCGAACATATACATACACATACATACATACATACATATATATATATATATATATATGTATATATAATTGTAAAGGATGCAAAACTTAAAATGGTCCATTTGAACCTTGTAAAGTATTGAGTTGTTTGGGTTTGGTTGTTTTTTTTTTACCACTTTCAGCCTTTTATGTGAAAAAAAATGAAAAGGAAGTGTAAAGAATTGTTTGCATTTTCCTTTACTGATTTGGAATGTATGAAGAGCTGCCATATTTAAATTAATGGAATTTTACAGCAGTTAAACATTGGCTGACTGAAGGTTCAACCATGTCCCTGGTGGCCTTAAAATGCATGATCAGTTTCCAGGAGAGTTAGTCAAGAGGAGCCAGTGATGTAGGAAGAACCCAGAATGTATCAGGTGGAGGAGACTTCTCTTCCCTTCCCTATCCCCTATCAGTAATGATGATGAAAGCAACTTAACCAGCAAGAGCTGCCTCACTCAGCAGAAAGTCTAGAGAATCCAGCTGTAGTGTGGAATTGCAGAGAAGAGTAGGCCCAAGAAATCAAGTTGAAGTTTTCTTCCCAGCAGAAGCCCTGTACCCAAGGGGCATAACCATAGGGAGAGAAAAGAAATCAGGGCCTTATCTACTAGTTTCCTTGTCATATTCATTCCCAACATATGTTTCTCTACTAATATGTGCTATGCTTGTACATAGTCTTTCCACTGGTACTATGCATATATATGACAGGATATAGCCCAGGTTAATGGGGAACGTGTTTTATCACGATTATTCCTGCTGTGCCATTTCGGTAAATGTTTTTGCTTTGAACTAATTGTGTCAGTTGTTTAACTATTAAGCAAATCAGATGGGGCTCATGCCGTGCTTTTAGGAATGTGGAACCATAGAGTACTTTGAAACGGGGATAATCAGTGCTGGGGCCCAATTATGAGTTGGTTCGGTATAGCTCTAAGGGGGTGCTTCACTGTAGCAGAATGTCAGTTTATTAAAGGTTTTTGGACTTGCTCACACTGTTTCTTTGGTTCAAAGGTATACTTGAAGACACTATACCTCTTTAATTTGGGTCTTAATTTATTAAAAATCATTAACATTTCTATTTGTTCTTGGTAGGTAACTTCATCAGCATATTATGGTATTGAGTTAAATTCTTTGGAAAAAGGACACATTTTTGTGAGTTTCTTTGTTTTATAATTACATTGTAAGCATGCTCCTTTGTATTCATTTTTAAAGAAAGTTGACTTCTGTAACTTCATTCATTTGAAACCAGAGTACTAAGAAATCTTTATTGTTATATGGGATTGTTACAGTCTCATTAAACCAGACTAGGGTCTATAGCAAACTTAACTAGATTAAAAATTTAAACATTGAAAACATTTTTATGAAAGTAATAATTTTAAATTGATTGATAGGATATAGGAGAGCTAGAGATTTCTATTCTGCCTTTTATACCACTTTTGGCAGGAATTTTTCCCTTAAGTTCCCTAAATCTTTTATTAAAGGCACCCTAAAAATTCAGTTAGTGTTCCATGTGATATTGCTATTAATCCTTCATTGACATTAAATCACCAATATCTGAATCGTTAAATCACATTGATGCTTCCTAAGCACTTTTTCTTGACTTCATTCCTTTCTTTTCATCACCACTGATGACTTCACCTCATCACTGCACACCTGGACTACTGAAATAGCTTCCTAGCTTCTAATCTTTCCCACCCTCCTTGCCTCATCTTATCCATCACCAAAATACTGCCTGAGTAATAAATATTGCTATGACACTGCTTTCATAATGTTACTGATGAGGGATCCTCAAACAGAAAAAAAGTCCATATTGCTTCACCGAGCTTTCAACACCCATCATTTACCTGTCCCCCAAAGAATCTTCCAAATATTGTTGATTTAATTCTGGAAATGCTAGATTTGGTAGTGACAAGAGATCAAAATCAAAAGAGCTATAACTGGCAAAGAGCAGGCAAAATGATTCCTGTTTGCAGTTGACATGTGTATTTAGAAAACCCCAGTGAATCTCTGAAGCTAACCAAAGAATCTTTCTAGCTTTATTTCTCTCTGCTCTCCCACATACATCCTCCTTTTATATAAATTGCTAACTCACTTTCACCCAAGTACACTTTTTTCTTTAATGTCTCTATACCTTTTATTGTTCCCTTTTTCTGACCCTAGATGCTGGCATCCTATTTAAATCCTAACTAGACTTCAATGATAGAAAGAACAGTGACTCTAGATTCAGAGACACTTGTGTTAAAATCCCACCACTGAAGGGAACTACTCTGATGACTTTTAATCTCTCTGGGCCTCAGTTTCCTCATATGCAAAATAATAGAGTTGGACTCAATTACCTTTGAGGTCTCTTTCAGTTTGAGAGGTATGATCCCACCTCTTTTATAATACTTCCCCTGACTACACCAGATTCAAGTGATCTTTCTCTTTAGAGCACACATCTAGACATGTACTACCTTTTGATGTTGCATAACTGCATACATACATACATACATACATACATACATACACACATACATACATATGTCTCCCAACTAGTTTGTGATTTCTTGAGAACAAGGACTGTATAGCCTTTGACAAGTCATAACCTCCCTGGACCTCAGTTTCCTAATTTGTAGAAAGGGTTCAAAGTTTCCTTCCAGTTCTACAGCTTATAATGTCCTTTGTATCTTCCATCTAATCTAATATAACAACTTGTGCATAATAGGTGCTCAGTAAATATACATGCTTATTTGAAGAATTGCCTAATCTATTCTTTTAAAGAAGTGTGTATGTTAGAAAATATTTATCAATAATTTTTACCAGCATTTCTGATAATAAAGTCCAAATGAAGTAGCTAGAATTAGATAGTTCTTTTTAGAGCTGTGGGTTAAGGATTATGACAGTCGTAATCACGGCTGTCATAATCATCACGTGACACCTGCATCAAATGAGTTAGAAGATGGGCGTTAAAAAGAAAGGTTATGTGCAATCATAGTCATTGTTATCTTATTAGCCTTCAAACTGATTCCATTATCAGAGAATTATTAATTTTTAGAGCTGGAAAGGACCATAGAGATCATTTAATCCAATTGATGGATTAAATGGATCCTGTTTAAAACATCTCTGAGAAGCTTTCATCTAATGTCTCCATAAAGACTTTGAATGAAGTAGGACCTAAAGTATCCTGAAGCTGCCTGTTCTTCCTTTGGATACGTCTCATTTTTCTTTATTTGTGGCTTGAACTTTTGATTTCACTGGAATAGAGAACTTTTAGGGAAGAAACTTCCTCTGCCAATGCAGAGGGGCTACTGTTCAGCTATTGTTAGTCTCAGCAATTTGCCTCAAGACACTAAGAGGTGAAAGTGGCTTTCTCAGCATCACACAGCCAGTATGTGTCAGAGGTGCTACTTGACCCCAAATTTTGACTCCAAGACTGTCTATCTACACTGCTGTACTGCTTCCCCATACAAATGTCTGTAAGGATTTTCTGGCATTTGCTATCTTTCTTATATCAAGCTAAAATCAACCTCTCTGTAGCTTCCACTAATTATTCCTAATTCTACCCTCTGGGCCAAGTAAAACAAATACAATCATTTTCCCACATGAAAAAAAAAACTTCAAATATATGAAAACTGCTACCAAGCTCCCTGAGGGCAGGGATATTTTTTTTTCACCTGTTCTTGTATTCCTAGCAGTTAGCAGTGGACTATATTGTAGATGGCATCAACAATGGGTAACACTTGAAGCATCAGTACATCAAGGTAAAAACTAGAATGAAAAAAAGAGCAAGACCATATTTAAAGAGTCAGGAAGAGGAGCCAGTTCATAAAGGAGATAAAAATCAGAGAATATTTAGACTCAATGTGCTGGCCAGTAGAGATTCACCATAGGTGCTAGAGCAGGAGAATTATATTAATTCATTCAACATTGTTTAAGTAGGTGCATAGAGTGTTATAATAGGAAGGAGAAACTGGGAACATTTAATGTCATGGAAACCAAAGGAGAAAACAGTGCTTTAAAAAAGTGGACAAATTTAACCTTTGCAGGATTAGAACCTTAACAATGAGGCATATTTATCTGATCTGAATTTTCTTAAATAGCTAAAATATTACTGGCTGAATTGATGAAAGAGATAGTTTAGCTTTTCAGTGACTTTCCTTTAAAAAAAGTATTTATAATTTTAGGGTTTGGTAGAAAAAGTGAAGAAACCAAGTGATCTACATTTCAGGCTGGTAAGAAAATACTTTTCTTCTAAAATAATATTTTAAATGTTTTCAGACTCTGATATGCATATATGTTATATATATATATATAACATATGTGTGTATGTATATATTTGTGTGCATACATTTATATACATACACACAATATCCTTAAAAAGAACTTCCCATTTAAAACCCCAATTATACTAAGTTCTTACTAAGTTTATAGATGTCTTAAAACTATGGCCAGGAGTAAGGGCAAAGCTTAAGGCATCGAATCAGCACTACTTCAAAGGAGAGCGCCAAACTATGCTGCCTTAATCATCATCTCCATTCATCTCTCCTAGTTATAGAGAGGTTAGCATCTTGTAGTGGTAAAGAACCACCCTTGAAGCCAGGGAGACTTGGGTGCAAGCACCAATTCTGACACATACTCGCCATGTGACCTGGGGCAAACCACTTACTTTAATAGTGTTCTAGTTTTTTTAAAGACTAAGTTCCAGAGAAGGTACCTACCTGCATTGGTACAGAGAATTTCCTTATCTGGGAAAACCCTGTACCAATGAAATTACAGGTCCAGTAGTCCTTAAACCATTTCTTATGCATATCCAAGGGCTGGTGTGGACTAAGGGATTTAAAGAATAAGAGAAATAAAGTTTACTATGGGTAGCAATAGGCTGGGCCCTATTGTATGTTTTTATGGCTGTCTTGGTTACCTGTAGAGTATGATTCACACCCAAGTGAACCTATGTGGGACGAGAATTGTCACGATTCCTAAGAACCTTCTCTAATGTGCATTTTTGTGTGTCTCTCTTGGGAAAGGAGTCAGAAGAAGTGTGTGTGTGTGTGTGTGTGTGTGTGTGTGTGTGTGTGTGTGTGTGTTTTCCCTGTCCTTAAAGATCTTGTGTAGGGGTCAACTAACCTATGATATTTGCAATACGTCCTTCCTGCAATAACTTAGACTACATCTCTGATACAGCACCTGGCTTAAGCTCTTCCTTATGAACCCTAGGGCATGTTTGGCAGCCATGGAACCAATTGAATATTGCAATGGGGAAAAACGTTGCTGTTTCAGAAAGAATGAAACATTTCAAATGTTTTATTTTTACTTTTTAGTTTTCCTTGGTATTACTTCTGGCATTAAATTATTTCTGTGAACAAATGTTCCTTTCATCAGTCACTTTCCATGTCGAGCATTTGTAGTGTTCCACACAATGAAGCAGTATGGCATTTTCTCTTCTAAATGTAAAGACATTATCTTCTGGAATTTTTATCACTGGGTGGAATTCATGGATTTTTTTAAAATAAGAAAGGAAGTATTCTCAGGTATAAGATGAGACATTGTCACCTTGGCAAATTTGGACCAGGCAGTTCTGGGCGCCTCTCTTGCACCCTAGCTGAACTAGCTTGAGTCCTTGTAGCACTCCACTGCCATGCTATGCACCAAAATAACTACATTTCTGCCTGCTTTTTCTTTCTAGGTTAGTGAAGGAGCTGAGTGCATTTTTATTCCCACAAAAATCTTTCTAATGGAAGCATCCATTATATCCCAGCAAATGGCTATGGGGCTGGTGGACATTTATCCCACAAAGAGCACAATTAGGGAGCACCTCATCAAAAAGCAAGCTTGGAATAACTACAAAGCCAGGGTGGTCACTCAGCAGCTAAAGAGAAGGGCCAGGATAACCTTATCCTAAATTTCTTTTTAAAGAATATTGGCAGTGATGGTAAGAAGACAGATATAATAAGAGGAGGCAGAAAATGCTGTTGACTCTTGAGGAGACAGGACACATTCCTAAATGGTCGCAGGCATTGAAGCAATTCCCACCTGTTTAGTGCATCAGGGAAGGAAATGATGCCATTTCTTTGCTGACTTGAAACTATCAGAGGCCTTCTTTGCCCGTTGAAAAAAGGAAATGCATGCACATATGTGAAAATGCAATCAATTTAAATGACAGTAAGGCTAAGTTCAAAATCTTCATGTAAATATATGCATATGCTGAGTTCACCTATTAAACAATATATTGCTACTGTCTGTTTAATATTGATGTTGTACTTTGTGTCACATGCTTCAAGGCACTGTGACAGCCTCGGGCAATAAAGAGGGGAAAAAGCTGGGATAACTGTATGCAGAGCGAGAGAACATTTTTATCATTCAGAAGCATCAAATTAACTTTTTTCTTGTTTGTTCTTTTGGTTTTGACTTGCTAAAGAGTGCAGTTTGGCTAAAAATTTTATCTTTGTGTTATATGTTTATTTGGTTGCTTTGTTTATGACTATTGTTCTTAAAATAAATAACTTTTTTAAAAATATTAGTGTCCTATGATGAATTTGTTGAAATTTTTTTAACTGATGAAAATTTAAAAATTTTTATAGTAAGAATTCTCAGGCCCCCCCATTTATATAGATAGATACACATATATGTATCTATACACAGACACAAAAAGTTATTCTTGTCCTTTGTTAATTAAAGAATAAATTCCTTGGCCTCTCAATAAAGGAAAGAAATATGCATTTCTGTAGCACTGTACTAAGTCCTTTTTATAGATATCATCTCATTTGATCTTCACAACAACCCTATGAGGGAGGTGCCATTATTATCATCCCTATTTTATAGTTGAGGAAACAGAGGCAAAGGGCTAGTGACTTGCCCAGGGTCATCCAGCTAGTTAGTGCCTGATGCTGGATTTTACCTTGAATCTCCCTGTTTTCAGAGCCAGCAGCACTCTACTATTCTACCAGCTGCCACCTAAACCTAATGACTGAAGGCCTGTTGATAGTCTTTATTTGTATGGTTAGTAGAAAATGAGATTTTTGGCAGACATTATCTCCCTTATTCTTATTTTTGCTTGCTTTTCATTTCCTTTTTCTTTTTTTTCTTCTGTATTTCCCCTGGTAGATTATGGTCACGCAAATAATTAGCCTCCAAGAAGCTGAGTTGATATTCAACAAATGGGTACCTATTGGAAGTTTAGAGATGTTAGCTGAAGAGAGATTATTATACGTTACTAAAACCTGAAAAACCTTTGATAATATTTTATTATAAGTCATGCAGCTCTTGATATCAATTCAGGGCATAAGTTTACTCCACAAAAAAAAGCATCAACCTGTGGGAAAGTAGTGGCATCCCAGAACCAAGGACAAGTATGATGCTGCTGATGAATGGAGCTTGGAAGTTCCCTGCAGATCCATAGGAAGGATTCCTGCCAAGACCTAGTTTCTTAGAAGCCAGAGAGCAGCATTTGAAGGTATTGAAGAGGGCCAAGACAAAACCTGCACAGAAATTCCAAGGGAAGCAGCCCTTGTAAGTCACCAGTTCAGTATTTCTAAGATCAAAACTAGACACAGACATTCTCATAGGGGTTGAAAACCACACTTAGGGGTAGCCAGTGCCTAAAACCAAATGAAGAATAAAATAAGCAGGGCCACATTTTAGGAATGAAAAGGGGGGTCGTGTGGTTGTAGCAGGTTGCTTAAATTAGGCCAACTTTCTCAATTTTATAGCATGGGGAAAAGTTCATATGGAGAAACTGCAAATAAAAGACCTTTAAGTGCTTAAAATCTTTTCCATATTAGCATCAATTTCATGTCAATGAATACCTTTGGTTAAGGCATTTGTAAAAACAAAAAAAAAATGTGGGGAGAAAGAAGCCTCATCACTAATAGCCATATCCACCCCACCTCACCTCTCACCCCACCCCCTGCAGTCAGCGTTAGGTTTTTGGACCAGAATCACACAACTTTTTGTTTTCTGAGTTCTGAAACCTTTCTTCCAATAAAGGAGAAAGCCTTGGAGAGCATATAGATGACCTTTGCTGGAGCTGACACTTCAACAATGAATCACATTTATTTGGTCTTTTCTTCAGTCTTAGAATTTATAAAAGGTGCAGCTTAGCTTTTTAGTGAATTTAGGTGACTTAATTATAACTTTAGGCCTTGAGAGAAGCAATAAACAAGTTACATGGGTTAGCCTGGTAAAATGTCTAAGTTTCCCCAGAAATTGCTCCATTGGTGCTTAAATAGGGCTGACTCAGAGAGATGTACATGGATTGACTGAGAAGTGGAGCAATAAGGAGGAAAGGGCATGAGTGCCAAGTCTCCAAGATGCTTTGTCCCCCAGGCTTATACGTTCTCAGTAGGCTTTAGTTTATGTCCAAGATGACTGATGAATAAGCCTAGAGGTACTGGCTGGTGGTAATGGTTTGTTTTTTAAAAACTATTAACCATTCCAGGATGCCTGCTAATTGTCATGTTTTCCTAGGGTTGGTTCATTTAATTGGTTTGAAAAATAACAGTACAAGATGATAAATGTTGAGGTTATGACAGATACAGAAGCTGGCTTCTTGTAGCTTCACCATTTATGTGACAGCTTCCTCCCCAGTTTTTTTAGAATATTAGTCCTTGACACAAAATGTTTTAGGGGTGTTTACCTATGTGGTCATGTCTGAATAATGAGTTGTTCAATTATATAACATTCCTCCTTTGTGACACAGTTCTTAGTATGCCAGTCATGCTAAGACTTGGGTTAGTGAAAATGTATTTAATGAAATTTTGATAAGAGAAGCCAGTGTAGTTTCAGTTTCTGTTAGGAATGGATTGGTCCTGGGGACTGAGAAACTTCCCATTTCCTGAGTAGATTAAAAAAATTCTTTCACCTTGATAAGAATAAATGTAAATAACACAATTGGTTCTATTTAGAAGCTGAGCAGTGTCTAAGTACTAAACTATCTCCCAGAGAAAATTCTTTAACTGAACATAAGCCTCATGTCAGACTCTCACATGACACAAAGGGTTCCAATTCATTGGAATCAGGAGGATTTCACATCTCTCTGTATCATGAAATTCACTCAGAAAACCTGGAAATTTCACTGAAAACTATACATTAGTATATTGTCATTTCGTTCCCCCACTGCTTAGCACAGTGCCTGGCACAAAGCTGACGCTTAATAAAGCCTTATTGATTGATAGCATACAATTCAAGCCCAACAAATAAAAGACCTTCTAAAAAAAAAGCAGAGCAATAAAATCTAAGGGAAACCATTTTAGAGGTTAAGGGAAATTGTGACACCTTCCAATGGACCACCCTTCCCAGAAGGGCTGTATAGCCTCCATCACTCACAGTCATGCACTAGGGCTTGAATCTGACATTAATTCCTGTAATTCCTCATGTTTGGAGCCTATGGCAGGTCTTAGCATGTAGCATTTTCAGACCCCTTTTCCAGATAATACATTTTTTCATACACCCCCATCTCGGTACGGTAGAGAAGGAGTAGTTTTGAATTTCCTCACCATAGCAAGAAACACAGATGTTCTCTATTACAGTTCTTACAAAGTCTGAATGTCTCCCCAGTAGCTTTCCCTTGTGTTATAATACCTTCCAACCTCTGGCATCATACCAAAGCCCTCCCAGGATTCAGGAACATATTCTACCCATCTAATCTTTAATCCAGTTTTAGTTGTCAGCCCTCATTGAGACAAGGTGACTTCACAATCTCATAGTTTCTTTTTCTAAGCTCATGTTGTCCACTTCCTATAGGTGTATGTGTGTGTATGTATGTATACATGTATATATATATGCATGCATATATACATACACATATGTGTGTATATATAAGCACTTCTTATAAGCCTAAAATATTTATGAAGCACCCCAATTTCTCACAAATAATCTTGAACAGAATCCTCCTAGGCACAACATAACTGCAACATTATTTGTTGTTGCTTCAAACTATATTTTAGACATGGAAGAGAAGGTAGGCAATGAGCCCTACATAAGCATTGAGGTTATTATTCTTATTTGTTCCATAATGGAAAATAATTGTTTCAGACAGTAGCAAAGAAAAAAAAAAAAGGACAGATAAGGCAGTCAGACCTACAACATGACAGTCCTATATTGCTGCAAAAAAATCACTCTGTACAAAACTTGCCCAGAGGGGGCGGCTAGGTGGCACAGTGAGTAGAGCGTTGACCCTGGAGTCAGAAGGACCTTAGTTCGGATCTGGCCTCAGACACTTAACGCGCACAAACAAAAAAAACCTAGCCTTGTAACCTTGGGCAAGTTACTTAACCCCAATTGCCCACCAAAAGGCAAAAAACAACAACAACAACAACAACAAAAACTTGCCCAGAAGCAATGAGATGGTAAAGTAGATTTGGAGTCATGAAGAGTTGGATTCAAATCCTGCCTCACTTATTGGCTGTATGGCCCTGGGGAAGTCACATCACCTTTCTCAGTCTCAACTTCCTCATCCATCTCACAAGATTGTTGTGAGGATCATATAATGTGAAGTGCTTTGTAAACCTTAAAGCCCTATATAAAAGATAGTGGTAGTTTTTACCTGAAACCTCACTGTAGCATGCTTCCTAAAAGGGAAAATGACCTAACAAGGTATGTACAGGGAAGTAAATGGATTCACAATGCATGTGTCTCCTGGCACTCTCCCCCTTCAGCTTAAATACTTTAACCAGTAGTTAAATAAAACCCTTTTATGAAGTTATACTTGTGTTAGAAAGTATAGAAATAGCAAATTGATTATACTTCATCAGCTGCAATGACCCATGTTGATGGCTTATAAATAGATTGAATTCTTCAGGCAGCCATTCTTATCCATATACAGTTCAAGATATAAATATAAGGCCCTACTTGGACCCTAGCATCCAAGCTTCCCAGAACTTCAATGAATCAAATTGAATTCATAAGGGACACTTTTCCTTCCATAGAATCAGGGATTAGAATCAAATGATCACGAATGGGATGAAGTATAGAAATTCAAAGGTCAAGTACCAAGAACTTGCCCTGTTCTTGAAGAGTGACAAACACTATCATTCTTCCCTTACTATGTTTTCCCAATATCAGGAACTGGCTGGGAATGGGGTATTACTGTGGCAGGACTTCAAAGTATGCCTCTCTGCCCCTGTTCCTCCAGACCCTTTAACCTTTGGCCCTTTCCCAGAACTTAACTAGGGTGTGGCAACCAAAATTTTGTCCCCATGGTTCCAAAATTTATGAACTACTGAAAGCACTTATATTTCTACTGCAGTGAACAGACATCAAAATTTACCACCTAATAAAATTCAAGAATGAATGGGAAACTTACAAATTACATACTTCACTTCTCCTACCCCCATGGTCTTACCTGCCCCTCCCCCATCCCAATTGAACTCTTCAGAGACTTGGCCCTGCTCTTTTGTTTGTTTCCTGTCCCTCAGTGGTTTCTGGAGTAGCAGCCATGGTGTCTCAAGGTCTTTGTCTTTCCTTAATAGGATAATGTTCCATCCTAGTTACCACCTTATGATGGATTTAATAATGTGGGATGGAGCCAAGATGCAAAGTGAAGCCAGTATTTTTGCCAAGCTCCCTTCATACCCCCCTCTACAACAACTTTTAAAAAATGCCTAACTGAATTCTGAATGGGAAAGCTAACAAAAAGTCAGTCATTTTTCTAGGTCATAGCAGCTTAGGTCATTTCCTGAGAGAAATTCCAAAATGAAAACTCTGAGGAATATTATATTTAGAATCCAGAGCTCCCAGGTCAAGGAGAAAATACTGCAAGCGTTCAGAAAGGATGCATTCAAATATCATGGAGTCATGGTGAAGATAGCACAAGATTTACCATGTGAAATGAGTAGAGAACTTGGAATGTGGTATTCCAGAGGGCAAAGGAGCTAGACTTACAACCAATAATAACTTCCCCACAAAAATGAGTCTAATCTTACAAGGAGGGGTAGTATTTAGTGAAAAAGAGTATTTTCAAGCATTCCTGATGAAAAGACCAGAGCTGGATGGAAATTTTGACATTTGAACAGAAGACTCAAGAGAAGCATAAAAGGGTAAACATGAGAGACTAAAGTAACTTATATGTAATTTTAAAAGTCAAAAGGATTTAACAAAGTCAAACTATTCACGTTCTTATACGAGAAGATGATCAATGAAGCAAATTTACAGAATTTGGGAGGAGCAAATTTGGGAGGAGGTGAGACTGAGAATAAGTGAAGTCAACAACAACAAAAAAAAAGCATCCAGAAACTTGGACATTTTCCAAATTTTTGATATATGAAAGGTATGCATATTCTTCACTGTCTTCTTTGATTTTATGAATGGTTCTTTCACACTTTTGCTTATCTATTAGGTTATTATTATATATGGAATATATATAATGTTTTGCTTAAGTATGTTGCTATGAATGTTATACTTTATTGAACAGTGCTTAGTTCTGAATAGAGTTAATCATACTATTCAATTAGACCCTTAAAGTTATTCATAGCAGTAGTCCTCAGGTGTGCTGCTGTGATCGGTGTTATAGGCTTTAACACATGCCCACATTATAGTGTGATGCATGATATCAGATGCTTCTAATTCATTCAATACCTCAAGAATGTTATTTCCTCAGAGCTTGTGTTCCTTCTCCAATCCAGCCTATCCCAATCCCTCTGTTTTAGGAGATGCTCTATGACCAAAAAAATCCCTTCTACCATGGGTGTCTTGGTGATGAGTATGAACAAATTCATTAGGTTGGTCCTCAGAGAACAGATACACAGGCTGTCACCAGGCCCATAATAAAGTCCTTGTGCCTTGCACCATCATATCCTTCAAGAAGTCAGAATTAGCTCTATACCATGATAAGGCACTGGAGGATGACGTTAGTGGAAAATATATTAATTTAAATATTTATATTTAATTACAAATATCTATTCATATATTTATAATTCAATTATGGAATCTTATGTTTTTCATTAGCAAATGATTAAAAGGTTATGATTCAGGCTTTTATATAATTACTAAACAAAGACTCATTAATGACTAAAAAACAAAACAAAACAAAACTAGAACTTCCCAGAGGCCTTTTTTGCCCATCTAAGAAAAGGGTGAGAATTTCAGACTTGGAAAGGACCTCAGTGATCATCTAGTCTAACCCATACCTGAGTTAGAATGCCCTCTACATTTCTATGACATGTGGTCATCCAGCTTTTGTTATGTGTTTACTATTTATTTATTTGACCATTCTTTTCTTTTTAAATTTTGAATTCTAGATTCGTTCCTTCCCTCCCACCCTTTCTCCATTAACTGAAAAGATAATATATCAATTATATGTGAAATCATGCAAAACATTTTTCTATATTAGTCATGTCACCAAAAATAGACAGACAGAGAGAGGAGAGAGAGAGAGAGAGAGAGAGAATTACATTTCAATTTGCACTCAGATTTCATCAGTTCTCTCTGGAGGCAAAGAGCAATTTTTTTTCCATCTTGAGTCCTTTCGAATTGTCTTGGATCATTGTATTGATCAGAGCAATCAAGTCTTTCACAGTTGATCATCATCACAACATTGCTATTACTGTGTATAATGATCTCCTAGTTCTTCTCACTTCACTTTGTATCAATTCATATAAGCTTTGCCATGATATTTTCCCCCTAACATCACTTGTTATTTCTTATAGCACAATAGTAATTCCATCACAATCATATGCTACAACTTGTTCAGTCATCCCTCAATTTATTAGCATCCCCTCAGTTTCCAATTCTATGCCACCACAAAAAGAGCTGCTATAAATATTTTTGTACAAATAGGTCTTTTCCCCTTTTTTGATTCTATTTCAGTGTACATCTCCTATCGCTTTGTGCAATGCCTATTTAAGTAGAAATTAGAACATTTAAAGAGAGCATTTTAAAAAGCTTTTAAAAAAACTGCTAAGGGCCAAGAGGTTGGAGAATACAGCAATTTGTGTATGAAGACTCCTTTGTGCTAGAAAGCAATATCTAATATCAGTGGTTAGTTTTAGAGACCTCCCTTCAGCACGACATTTCAATTGTAAAAATTCACCTACCTGGTTACTAAAATAGAACAATCCCTTCATTTGTTGCATCAAGCAAACAGAACCTAGCGATCCTCATTGTAGATGCTGAGCTGAAAGCTACCCTTGTCTCACTTTAAAAAAAAAGTTATTTCTTTACAATGCTGCAAAGTTTCTTTTTCTTTTTAATCTTTCAAGATTCTGCTCAAGGCTCCGATTCTGTAAGAATCCTTCCTCTTCTCTCGTCATTTCTTCCTGTGTATTCTCATCTACACATCTACTATGACTGATTTTGTAATAAACGTAATAAGACTAATCCATCCAAATCAATGCCGGCTCCTTCAGCAGCTCAGAGATGACTTCAATGGATCCAATTTTGTAAAATGAGCTTTTGGTTTACAGCTGTAGTTAATTTTTCTCTTTTTCTTTTTCTTAAGGGGCTGCTGGGTAAGATTGAAGAGTAGTGGCTTAGAAAGGGCATTCAGCCTCTGCCTCAGGTGTTGTTCGAACCCCAGGAGCCATCATCATGAGCTCTCGTCATCTACATTCTACTTTCTTGTTTGTTTTTCAGTCTGGAAAATTCACTTATGAATCCACACAAGACATCATTAAACAATGAACACAGTTGCCTCAGGATTTCTGTTCAGCTTTTTAATGCCTCTTTTTTCTTTTGGACATATGTACCAGAATCATAACTTCTAGGTTCCATATTTTTTAGTCAATTTTTATTGATATCTTTTGTTTTCACATCACTTAAATTTCCCCCATTTCCCTACCCTTCTCACTCTCAAAGCTCCATGCCTTATAACAATATTCTTAAAGAAAAAAAGAGAGAAAAGAGAAAAACATCAGCAAAACCAGTCAGTATATTGAAAAAAATCTGACTACCATATATATTATGTTCCACATTTACACACTCCCTACATTCAGAGTAGAGGAATATAGGAGGGAGAGAAAGCTGTCTTCCCATATCTCTTCTTCCAGTCCAAGCTATTGTTTTATTGTTTTGTGGTGGTTCTTTTTATTTACATTGTTGTAGTCTAGGTCTTATAATAAATTATCCCTGGGGCGACTAGGCAGTGCAGTGAGTAAGAGTGCCGGCCTTGGAGTTGGGTTGACCCAGGATCGAATCCGGCCTCAGAAAATGAGCACCCACACATAAATAATGACTAGCCGTGTAACATTGAGCAACTTAACCCCGATTGCTTTAAAAATAAAAAAATACAAATACAAATAAATAAATAAATAAATTAGCCCTTTGAGTCCCTAGCTATTCATTAGTCTGATGCCCTAAGACTAATGGCCACATTCTCCATTTACTATTTGTATCCTTTGGGTTTGAGTGACATTAGCTTTCCTGAATTTTCTGGATGTATAGTCTGTGCACAACTGAGCCTGGAGCTATAGCTTCCTCTGTAGTTCAGGTATAATAGTGGCACCAATTTAAATTACACTGTGTCAAATAGTTCCAGAAGATATCCACTTTCAAGTTTCTACCCAATTGTGCTTTTCATGGTCAAAGAAAGAAGGAATGTTGGATGTGGACAATGTAGAAATTTATTTTGCTCAGCTATGTTTATTTTTTACAGAGTCTTACTAACTGAAAATAATTTTAAATAAAAGGTATTACCCATCATCCTTGATACTTCTGCCTTGGTGGTATTTACCCTGGATTCTCAAAGGAGAAAGCAAGCAGGAGGACAAATTCAGGTAGGCTTTATCAAGCTGTTCAAGTTTCATGTATGGACCTTTGCCAGCAATAGGATGTGGGTGGTCTGAAGACAGCTGGTTGGGTGCTGAGAAGACCCTTATCATCAGAAGGTTGGCCTACCAGTGTTGGCGTTTTGACAGGAGGCGGGGAAAGGGAAGGTGGGTAGGGAAGAAGGCAGCCTGAAGGGATTAATTTAATTGGAATCAATAAGCCTGTATTAATCACTTACTGAGTGCAAGAGAGGGTGCTGGTTCCTGGGGACAGTGTCTGCCCTCAAGAACCTTAAGTTCTACTCTCAGTGGCAGAAATGCATACGTTGATGGAATACTAGATCTTTCAAAGTAGCAATATAAAATATTGTTTTAGACAATAACATTTTAAGTTCCATGCCATATTTCTACCCTAATTTCCCCCACAACTCCAGCTTCTTTTCAGAAAAAAAAAAAAACAGGTGAACTACATTGTCATATTCAGAAGGCTTCATAAAGTAAGCCTATTACGCCTACAATCTGAAAATTAAATTTCTACAATTATATTCCTATTGCCCAACTGGCCAATATCTTGGCTGTTTAAGGAGCTGTGGTAAGAAGGGTAAGTATCAAACAGTATTTGCAACTGTAAGTCACAGGCAAGAACTTACTCAATCCCTTAGTATAATTCTATGCTTAATGCACAAATTGAATATATTGAAAGTGCATAGCTTAACAGTATTATAAGAAAAAAGTATTCAACCTCTACCTGTACAGTATTAGAAATAATTTTAGGTAATATTTTTGTCTGGTGGAATTTCTAAATCTTGAGATGGCCATGTAGAAGCAATTACACAGCCCTCTGGTCTTCCATTCCTATGACCATAGTCTTTTCTAAGATGTGAGCCAGAACAAATACGCTCTATTTCTGTATCCTAGCCAACTCTACTTGTCAGGAAGTTCTTCTTTATATTGAGTCACAATTTACTCTATACAGCTTTTACTCAGTGTTCCTAGTTCTGCCCTCTGGGTTCAAGACAAGTAAATTGAATCCTGTTTCCAAATGACATAGCTCTTCAAATAAAAATGGTTATCATGTCCCTCCCAGGTCTCTCTTCCAGGATAAATATCCCCAGTTTTTTTTCAACTATTCTGCCATGATTTTGAGTCCCTCATATTTTTCATCCCTTTCTGTAGAGGATTTCATTACATTCTTCTACCATGTTTTTTCCCCCCAGCCAGCATCCAATATATTAACAATACCTACTGTACATCTAGTTCTTTGCTACTACAAAGAGTACTGTTAAGGTTATTTTGGCAAATGTTAGACCTTTGATATCTTTGGTATATATGCCCAGCCCTGGGATCACTGAAACAGATTATGGGCAGGTTAGTCACTTTTCTTATTCGATGACAAGTAGATGTCCAGAATCATTGGACCACTTCATAACTTAACCAATAGTACTATAGCATATCTCCCATAGCCCTCTAACTTTGATTATTCCTATCTTCTGTAATCTTTTTCCAATTTTCATGGTGAAAAGTGAAGCCTCCAGGTTGTTTTGATTTTAATTTATCCTACTATTTGTGATTTTGAGCATGGTTTCATGTAATTGTATTAACGAGCACCCTAGTACACCCAGGATGACCTGCTAGCACAGGTTCTTTGATCTGCTTTTAAAGGAAAGATTGCTCAAAAAGGGGTTAACAATCCTACTTTTAATTACATTCACTAGTTCAGGGGAAAGGTCAGCACCCTGAACTTGGAGGAAATACAAGCAGAGAAATTAGCCCAAGGACCAACAGAAAGGGCTCCAACTGTCTGAGTAAAGCAATATTGTTATGCACTTTACATACATCACTAGATCAGGGAAGAACAGACATCTAAGTAGTTGGGGGTTCTTAACAAACAGCCACTCAGAGTCTCAACCAGGCTATCAAAAGATCCTTCTTATGAGTGAACCCCCAAAGCAAAATGCCAACCTCCCAGAATATATAACAAAGGCCTGACCCCTGATTGACTCAGAGCCGGAAAGCATGAAACCTACTCCATGCAGCAAAGCTGTAAATGATCAGGGTTCAAAGGTGATTAATGCTTCAGATGTTTACAATTAAGCCTGAGCCTGGGAAACTGATCTCCAAAAAAGAACACAACAAAAATCTTGCCTTGCTTGTGCTTACAGTAATCTTCTCTAATTTGCAGTTTTTCTTCTGAAGACTGTTCGTATCCTTTGAGCAGTTATCTCTTGACAGGAACTCCCAGATTGTTTTCATAAGAGCTGAACTTTAAACATCTCTCCATTTTATTTTATATTTTTGCAATTTTAAAAAATCCAAATGTAGGACTTCATATTTGTCCCAATTACATCTTATTTTATTACTGACATATATTGTTGAGATTTGTTCATATCTGGACATCCAACAACGTTAGCTCTCCTTCCTAGTTTGGTATCATCTGAAAATCAGATGAATGTGTAAACAATAACTGTATAAAGATCATGGATAAAAAAAGTCTAATAGAATAGATAATAATTAATACCCTGGATCACTCTGCTAGAGGGTACTAGAGACCTCTGTCTATTTCAGTATCTGTTATTACTCTTAGAGTGCAGTTATTTAGCCAGCTGCAACTGTATATAACAATTTATAACTATACTTTCATTTAGTACACATCTCTCTATCACATCCATTGGACAAGAGATTTTATCAAATACAGTACTAACACCAGGAATACTATGTTTAGTTCATTCCCCACATCTTGGAACTGAGAATTCAAGAAAGGAAGTGAGGTTAGTTTGGCATGGCATATGCTTACTGAACTTGTGCTGGCCCTTGTTCATCACTACCTATTTTCTAAATATTCACAAATTATTCTTTTAATAGAAATGTATTCTTATAAAAATTCATCCTAGAGTTTTAGAGGAACTGAAGTCAGCTTCACTCAATTATAATATTTTGGAAAAGTCTCTCTCTTTTTACTATAAAATAAGGACATTTGCCCATTTCCAGTGCTGCAGTACCTGCCTGATTCTCAACTACATTGTGAAGCCCAGTGATAGCAGATCACAGATATATACTAGCTTTTTCAGCAGCCTGGGATTTAGTGTGTCTTTGGCTATTGATCTGAAATCACGGTGAACAACCAGATGGTCTATAAGTATCTCTTCATTTATTCTATATTTCCAATCACTAATAACTATTTCAGTTCTATCGTTCCTTATCTGAAGGTTGATCTTTTTGGTGGAGAAAACAGAAACAAAATAGGAGATGGTATGGTATGGTAGAAAGAATGCTGGGTTTGGAGTCAGAGGATGAATGGAGCCTTCTTAAAATTGTCCATTCACATCACCCCATCCACTCTCAGGATGATTCTATTCCTTTGTGTAATATGTTTCTTCCTCCCCCTTCCCCAACCCAACAGAGTTTTAAAGTTCTTTTACTTGCCCTTTGCATTCACTGTCAACCTCTGCTCATCTTGAGTTTTAGTAGTCCTAGAATAATACAAGTACTATTTAGTAATACAAGAATACTCTTGTATTCACCCTTGGTTACCTGTCCCTGCTCCCATTTTATCTACATGTCTTTTTTAAGCAACATTTTTATTTTTGTTATTTTGAACTTGACAAACATCAATTTCACTCACACTTTTTTACCATTCCATTCTTTCACTACTCCAAATAAAAAAGAAAATCCTCCCTTGTGTTAAATAAGTATAGTCAAGCAAAACAAATCCATATGTGAGCCATGACTGAAAATGTGTATCTCCTTCTTCACCTTATATCTATCATTTCTCTTTTTAGAGGTAGATAGTTTGTTTCATCTTCAGTCCTCTGAAGTCATGAGTGGATACTATATTGATCAGGGTTCTTAAATCTCTCAAAGTTATTTTACTTTACAATGTAGTTGGTGTAAAAATTTTTACTTATCCAGCTCACTTCACTCTGCATTAATTCATACAATTCTCCTTATGGATATCTGAATTGATTTCTTTTGTAATTTCTTATGGTACAATAATATTCCATTACATTCATACACCAAAATATTTTTCAGTCATTCCCCAATTAATAGGTACTTCTGAGTTTCCATCCTCTTGCTACAATAGAAAGTTCTGACAGCAGTTTTTTGGTACATAGGGATGATTTCCCTTTGTCTTTGATTTATTGGAGGCATATGCCTAATAGTGATATCACTGGACCACCGGGAAGACACAGTCTAATATCACTTTGGTTTTAGTTCCAAATTGTTTTTCACAATGGCTACACAATTTCACAGGTGAGTAACAATGCATTTGTGCACCCATTCTCTCCTAACCCATCTAAAAACTACCATCCCCTTTTTTTGGTCATCTTTGCAGGATTATGGATGTGAGGTAAAACTTCAGAGTTTTTTTTAAATTTGCATTTCTCCTATTATAATTACTTGGACAATATTTTCATGACAATTTTTCCACTAGGAAATGGTTCTTTTCTTAATTTAACCAATCAGTTCTTTATATATCGTGGTAATTAGACCATTATCAGAAACACTTACTAAAAAGATTTTCTCCCAGGTGATGGCTTCTCTGCTCATTTTAGTAGCATTGATTTTGTTGATGTAGAATTTTAAAATTTTTATATAATCAGAATTGTCCATTTTTTCTTTTTTGGTCTTCCCTATCCCTGGTTTGGTAAAGAACTCTTCCCTTATCCATGGTTGTGAAAGTTATCTCATTCCATGCTCATCTAATTTATGATATGATTTTGTATAATCAAGTCATGAATCCATTTGGAATTCATTGTGTGAGGTATGAGTGTGATATATGGTGTGAGATATTGGTCTACACCTCATTCCAGTTTTTCCAACATTTTTTCCCCTCATGGTGAGTTCATACCTCAACAGAGGTTTATTGAATACTATGTCAATTTACTTCTGTATTTTGTGTACCTAACCTATTCCATTGATCAAGTTTTCTATTTTTTTAGCCAGTACCAAATAGTTTTAATTGTTATTGTTGTTGTTCAGTCTTTTCAGCCATGTCTAACTCTCTGTGTCATCACTTCTCCATTACATATAATGTTGGTCCTTGGTTTTAGATAAATATTTACCATATTAAGAAAAGGTTTATTTATTCTTGTATTTTCATTGTTGGTTTTTTTTTAATAAACAGAGATGGGTGCTGCACTTTGTTTAAAATGTTTAGATCTATTGATAGAATATAATTTTGTTGTTATCATTAATATGATCTATTATATTTAGAGTTATTCTAAATGTTGAACCAACCCTATATTCCTACTACATATCTGACCTTATCATAGCATGTAATCTTCTAAATATTTTGCTGTAGCCTCTGTGCTAATATTTTGTTTAATGTCTTTGTGTTCACTATTCATCAAGAATATTCATCTAGAATAAGAGGTCTTATTCCTGAGGTTTATAGATAGTTTTTAGGGAGTCTTTGAATCTGAATGGAAAAATAACATCTTTTTTTCAAAATATTTGTTTTCCTTTATAATCATATGTATCTTATTTTATGCATTTAAGAATATCATTATGAGATGGGGTTCGAAGGTTTTATCAGACTGCCAAATGGATCATGCAAAAAAAAAGCTTAAGAACTTTTCTATAATTCTATTTCTCTGATTTATTTCTCTCTGGTTAAGGTATTTACATATGTATCATAGAATGAGTCTGGTAGGATACCTTGTTTTCCTATTTTTACAAAAAAATTATAGTAATCAAGTAATTGTTCTTTGAAAATTAGAATTCATTTGTAAATTCATCTGATCTTTACATGGGAGTTCATTTATGGCTTGTTCAATTTTTTTTTCTCTAAGATTGGGTTATTTACATTCCTTATTTATTATTCTGTTTATATTGGTATTTTGTATTTTTGTAAGTATTCATCTATTTCATCTAAATTATCTATTTTGTTGGCACATGATTATTCAAAATGATTTCTCATAATTTCCTTTGTTTTATCATTATTTCCTACAAATTCTGATTTTTCTTTTTGAAACTGACAGCTCGACTTTGTTCCCTATTTTTAAAAAAAATGAGACAAACTGTATTTTATTGGTTTCTTAAAGCAGTTACTAGTTTCATTTATCAAATTTTTTGCTTTCAATTTTGTTGACCTCTTCTTTGATATTTAGAATTTGTTTTGGGGGGGCAGAGTCAAGATGGCAGAGTAGAAACAGGACTTCCGTGGGGATCTGGCTCCCACCTCCTCCAATTCATGTAAAAGGTGACTCTGAACAAACTTTGGAGCTACAGAACCCACAAAATGACACAGAGAAGCTAACCTCCTTCTGAGGACAGCCTGGTAGGCCAGCAGGAAGAGGCCAGCACAGCACTATGGGAGCTGACCCCAGCCCCCCAAGAGCTGGAGGTTTTAACCTCAGGGTGGGCCTGACCAGCCACAAGCTGGAGGGACTTCAGATCACCAGTAGCTGTGTTGAAGGGAATAGAAATGTATATATATATACACACACACACACATACATACATATATCTATATAGGAGGGTATATGGGTGTATTAATACACATGTGAATGTGTGTATATATATGTACAGGTATATAGAGATAGAGGGCACAGTACCAATTTAATAGGAAGGGATGATACTTAAAAGGTAAAATTAAGAGGTAAGAGGGGAATATAATGAGAGGATATGGGGAGAGACAGAATGGGGTAAATTATCTCATATAGAAGAGGCAAGGGAAAATGGTCACAATGGATGGGAAGAACAGGAAGGCAAAAGGGAATGGGTCAACCTTCTTCTCATTGAATTTGGCTCAGGGAGGGAATGACATACACACTAGATAGGGAATCTCACCCTACAGGAGATTAGAGGGGAAGGGGATGAGAGGGGGATGATGAAAGGGAGGACAGGCTCAGGGGGAGGGAAGTTGGAAGTACCCACTTTTGAAAAGGGACAGGATCAAAATAGAGAATAGAACAAGTGGGAGGAGGGATAGGATGGAGGAAAATATAGTCAGTCTTTGAGAATATATCCACTATGGAAATGTTTTGCATAGCTACACATGAACAACCTATATTTAAATGCTTATCTTCCCAGTAAGGGTGGGTGACAAGGGAGGAAGGGAATGAATCTGGAATTCAAAGCTTTAAAATCAAATGTTTAATATATATACATATACATATATATACTATTATTAATATTATTTTACATGTAACTGGGAAATAAGATATACAGGTACTGCAGCATAGAGATTCACCCTACAGGAAAAGTTGGAGGGGGTATGGGAGAAGATATGAGAGAGGAGGGGATATCCTGTGGAATCGCTATTTTTGGGGTAGTGGGTAGGGAGAAACACAGAGAGAAAATTTGTAACTCAAAATCTTGCTGAAAGGACTGATGTAAACTAGAAGTTAATAAAGCATTTGATAAAAAAAATGGAATTTCTTTTTTGGTGTTTTATTGGGTGGTTTGTGTGTGTATGTGTGTGTGTGTTTTTAACTGCATGCCCAATTCATCTATCCTTTGTTGATGAAAGTATTTAAAGGTATAAATTTTTCTTTAAGAATTACTTTAGTTGCAACCCAAATTATCTATTGTTTTTCTGATTTGTTCTTTGATTCACTAATTTTTTTAATAATAATATTATATATGTGTGTGTATATATATATATATATATATATATATATATATATATATATATATATATTTAAACATTTGGTTTTAAAACTTTGAATTCCAGATTCATTCCCTTGCTCCCTTGTTACCCACCCTTCCTGGGAATATAAGCAATTCACTATAGGTTGTACATGTGTAGCTAATGCAAAACATTACCATAGTGGATATATTGTAGAAGACTGATTATATTTCCCTCCCTCCTATCCCACCTCCCACTTGTTCTATTCTCTACTTTGGTCCTGTGTGTGTGTCAAAAGTGTGTGATTCCAACTTCCCTCCCCCCCAGTCTGCCCTCCCTTCCATCATCCCTCCTCTCATCCCCTTCCCCCCTAATCTCCCTTCCATCATTCCCTCCCTGAGCCAAATTCAATGAGTATAAGGTTGACCCATTCCATTATGCCTTTCTGTTCTTCTCTTCCATTGTACCAATTTTCCCTTGCCTCTTCTATATGAGATTGTTTGCCCCATTCTGTCTTTCCCCATCTCCTCTCATTATATTCCTCTCTCACCACTTAATTTCAACTTTTAGGTATCATCCCTTCCTATTAAATTGGTCCTGTGTCCTCTATCTATGTATACCTGTACACACACACACACACACACACACACACACACACACACACATATATGCATTCACATATGTATTCATATGCCTATATACCCTCCAATAAAGAATATATATATATATATATATATATATATATATATACACACACACACACACATATATATATATATCTTTCTATTCCCTTCAACTATTTTCATACTGAGAAAATTTTCATCAGTTACAATTATCATTTTTCCATGTAGGAATGTAAATAATTCAACTTTGATAAGTTCCTTATGATTTCTTTTCCCTTCTCATGCTTCTCTTGCTTCTTGTATCTGACCATATTTTCCACTGAAACATGATACTCAGTTTTGCTATGTTGGTGATTCTTGGTTTTAATCCCAGCTCCTTTGGCCTCTGGAATATCATATTCCAGGCCCTTCAATCCTTCAGGGTAGAAGCTGCCAGATCCTGTGTTATTCTGATTGTGTTTTCACAATATTCAAATTGTTTCTTCCTGGCTGCTTGTAATATTCTCTCCTTGATCTGGGAATTCTGGAACTTGGCTATAATATTCCTAGGAGTTTTCTTTTTAGGATCTTTTTCAGGAGGTGATCAGTGAGTGGGTTCTTTTAACCTCTATTTTGCCTTCTGGTTCTAAAACATCAGGGCAGTTTTCCTTGAGAATTTCTTGAAGGATGATTTCTAGGTTCTTTCTTTGATCATGGCTTTCAGGTAGTCCAATAATTTTAAAATTATCTCTCCTGGATCTATTTTCTAGGTCAGTCATTTTTCCCATGAGATATTTCACATTGCCTTCTATTCTTTCATTTGTTTGGATCTGTTTAACAGCATGTTGATTTCTCATTAAGTCACTAGCTTCCCTTTGCTCCATTCTAAATCTGAAGGAATTATTCTCCTCAGTGAGCTTTTGAGATTCTTTTTCCATCTGGCAAAGTCGGCTTTTTAAGGCTTTCCTCTCCCCATTGTCTTTTTGAGCCTCTTTTGCCATTTGAGTTAGTCTATTTTTTAAGGTGTTATTTTCTTTGGTCAGGCTGTTGACTCTCATTTCATAATTTTCTTGCATTGTTTTCATTTCTCTTCCCAATTTTTCCTCCATTCTCTTATCTGCTTCTTAAGGTCCTCTATGGCCTGTAATCAGCTCATATTTTCCTTTGAAGCTTTTGGTACAGGAGTTCTGACTTCATTGTCTTCCTCCTGTTCCATGCTTTGATCCTTTTTGTCCCCAAAATAGGAGTCTAATGTTTTATCCTTCTGTTTGTTTTGCTTCCTTTGCCTGGTCATGTTGTCACTCAATTACTTGACTTTTGGGTCTTTTGCCACAGTAGGACTCTGCCACCAGACAGGGGAGCTATATCCCAAATGCTGGGGTTTTCTCAACTGCCAGAGATATTAGTTGGGTGCCCTCTCTGAAGCCTCCACATGCTCTAGCAAGCTGGTCACATACCCCAGGACCTCCACCCTAGACTGCAATCCAGATCCAAGCAGGTTAAAGTAAGAGCAATTACCCCTCAGACTGGTCCCCCTGCAGTCTACAGGCCAGGAGCTGAAGCTGCAACATGGCACTGGCTATGCTGAGGTGTCTCAGAGGCTTCTCTCCTTGGGGGCAAAAGCCAATCCTCTCCCAACTACTGGTCCCAAAGTCCACACACACTGACCTCTCACTTTGTCCTTGGCATCTATGTGATGGTAATTCTGGAAACTGCCACAGCTCCTGGTGCTCTGGAGTCCCTCTAGTTGGCAGCTGGCAGTGGCCACCCTGGGACTAAAACCTCTGGCTCACGAAGGGCTGGGGTCAACTCCCAGAGTGCTGCCAGGCTGTCCTCAGCGGGAGGTCGGCTTCTCTGTGTCGTTTTGTGGGTTCTGTAGCTCCAAAGTTTGTTCAGAGTCTCCTTTTACATGGATTGGGGAAGGTGGAAGCTGGAGTCACGTGGAAGTCCTATTTCTACTCCGCCATCTTGACCTGATTCACTAATTCTGTAGAATTCAATGATTTCTCCAATTGACTTTTAATTCTTCTTTCCATTAACTTTATTGAATGTAATATTTTTAATGTTGTGGTTGTAAATGGTGTGTTTAATATTTCAGTTTTTCTCAATTTTTTGAGATTTTAAATTAATACATGATCAATTTTTGTACAGGTATAATGCTCAGCTCAGAAATATGTATATTTTTTTTTCTATCTCCATCCAGCAGTTACCAAAGATCTAGTTTTTCTAAAATTATTTTCAGATATTGTACTACTTTCTTATTTATCTTTCTTGTTTTAAATCAATAATCATTTATTAAACTACCAAAGTCTAGGCAGGCAGGTAGGTAGCACATGGATAGAGTGCCAGACCTGGAATCAGGAAGATTCATCTTCCTGGACTCTAATCTGATCTCAGACACTTACTAGTTGAGTGATCCTGGGTAAGTCACTTAACCCTGTTTGCCTCATCTGTCAAATGAGCTGGAGAAAGAAATGGCAAACTATTCCAATATCTTTGCTAAGAAACCTCTAAATGGGGTCACGAAGAGTCAAACATGACTGAAATGACTGAACCAATAACATGTACCAAGCACTATGCTAAGCCCTGGGGATATGAAGAAAGATGAAAAACAGTCCCTGCTCTCAAGAGGCTTGCAGTCTAACATGGGAGACCACATGTAGACAACTATGGGAAAATAAGGTAAATAAATTGGAAATAAGCAACAGATGGAAAGGACTAGCATTAAGTGGAGAATCTTAAGGAAAGGCTTCCTATAGAAGGTGGGATTTTAGTTGGGACTTGAAAGAAGCCAGGTAAGCCAGGAGGTGGAGGTGAGGAGGGATAGAATTCATGGCAGATAGCCAGAGAAAGTGACCAGAGTTGAAAGATGAGGTTTCTGGTTTGAGAAACAGCAAGGAGGCCAATGCCCCTACATATACAAGAAGGGGAGTAAGGTGTCAGAAGAATGGAAAAGTGTGTATGAGGTAGAGTATTATTTCACATTTAATATATATAGGGTTATAAATGAATGAGAAAAATCATGTGTTTGATTGCTTTGAAAAGTATGAATCAGTATACAAAGTAATGCAATTGTCACAAACCATAATATGCACAGCAAATAAATGTATATGTTATATATGTTACATATTTATATATACACATATATGTATGTGTGTATACCAAACTGAAACTGTATTTCCCCACCAGAGTTTTGCTATCCTTGTGACAACAGAAATCAGGGATAAAAGCATAACTGAGATGTTGACTGATTTTATTTTAGACTACACCAACAGCCAGTTTTTGATACATCATGACAGACTGTAGACTCAGCCTTTGCCTCCTTCATGAACAATCTAATCCTACTTTTTTTTTTTGCTTTTTGGAGGGCAATTGGCATTAAGTGACTTGCCCAAGGTCACATGGCTAGTTTTTTTTTTAAGTGTCTGAGGCTGGATTTGAACTCAGGCCCTCCTGACTCCAGGGCTGGTGCTCTATTCACTGCGCCACCTAGCCGCCCCTAATCCTACTTTTTTTGATAGAGGTTGTGCCCAGAAAAATCCCCAGGAAGTGTAATGTGAAGTTTGGGCATGGTCTCAGAGAGAAAACTTCTTGTAAAAACACTCCTATTCTCTATTGGAAAAGTTATGAAAAGTATGATCATTTATACCCACTATTACAACATGCTCATCCCTTGCAAAAGATTGAAACAGGACTATTAAAGTAAAGAAAACTTCAACTATTAAAATCAATCAAAAGTTTCTTCAGAAAATATATTATTAGGGCCTTTAGTACTTTATGATTCATTTATAAATTACATATGTCCTAGAACAATTTAAAAATCTTCTAGCAAGTACATTGCATCGATATTACTGTCCTTAATGTCATCCTTAAGCATATAGATTACTGGCATTTTTATGATGTTTAAGGGTCCTTCACTTAAGAAGAGACAGTTGGATAGAGGAGGCTGTCCAAGCCATTTACATTTACCACAAGTGCTTAGAATCCAATCCTCTTTCAATTGGGGCAGTTTATAAATCTAGATGTGCCCAGAGTAATATTCAGCAATTCAGAATGACTAGAGTGTATTCTTTTTAGTGCCTAAAACTTAGATGATATTCAAGATCTCAAAATTAACAACCAGAAATGTAGCACTCCAGCCACAGCTCAGGCTTAAAGAATTAAATTGACACTCATGAAATTATATCCTCACAAAATGAGAAATCATTACAAATTGGAACTCTCAATCAGCCTCAGAGAAGCAGGATAATAGTATCCACTCCATATTCTTGTGAGTGTTAAATAAGTCCTACATGCATTCAACTTGGGAATAAAGAAATAGTGGTAAGACCAATGAGATAGGATATGGGAGCATCTTCTTCCAGACTAATAGTCTCATGACCAGTATTCAAAGTGAGAAGTTCTTTTTTGCTCACTAAAAAAATCTGGGAGTAAGAAATAATGAGACAGAAAAGTTATGATTGGTCATTATATTGATCATGCTTCTAGATCACATTAATTTAATAATTACTATAAAGCACTTAGCACAGTGACCGGCACAGAGTATGGGTTTCATTTAATAAATGCCTATTTCCTTCCTTTAAAGTTGTTTGCTTTGGCAGTCTTGTTATTGTATAATTTATTCCCTTGATTTTGCTCATTTCATTATTTATCAGTTTATAAAAGTCCTAAAAGTTGTTCATTTTTGTTATTAATGTTATTCTACAAATTTATTGTTCTGTTTACTTCTCTCTACATCAATTCATATTGTCTTTTCATGTCTTTTGAAATTGCTGCCATTCATTTAAATACTAAAGCACTTGACAAATATCTCATCTGATCCTAACAACAACCTTGATAGATGCTATTGTCATTCCCATTTCACAGATGAGGAAACTGAGGCAGACAGAGGTGAAATTATTTGCCCAGGGTCACACAGTTGGGTAATGTCTGAGGAAGAATCTAAACTCTGGTCTTTTGTACTACAAGTTTATCACACTATCCTCCCTTAGCTGCTTAATCTGAAATCATCAGCTGTTTCCTCATTTCCACTTAATCAGCAAATCCTCAATTGATGGATACCCTATTGGTTTCTAGTTTTTGCAACAAAAAAAGCTTCTATAAATATTTTTGCATATAAAGGACCTCTTTTCTCCTTGATCTATTTTCCAGGTCTGTTATCTTTGCTTTGAAATACATTGTATTTTCTTTTATTTTTTTCCAACTACTTCACTTTGTTTTTAATATTTCTTGTTGTCTCATGGAGTCATTAGCTTTTATTTGGTCCATCCTAATTTTCCAGGGAGTTTTTTGCTTGGGGAAGGTGTTATACCTCTTGTGCTAAGCTGTTAATTCTCTTTCAAATTCTTTCTTCCATAGCTGCCATTTCTTTTCCAATTTCTCCCTGAAGCATCGTCATTCCATTTATAAAAATATTTTTAACTCTTTTAAAAATTCTATTTAAGGGGCGGCTAGGTGGCGCAGTGAATAGAGCGCCGGCCCTGGAATCAGAAGGACCTTAGTTCGGAGCCGGCCTCCAACACTTAATCCACACAAACAAAAACCTAGCCCTGTAACCTTGGGCAAGTTACTTAACCCCAGTTGCCCTAAAGCGGCGGCTAGGTGGCGCAGTGAGTAAGAGCGCCGGCCTTGGAGTTTGGATGACCCGAGATCAGATCTGGCCTCAGAAAATGAGCACCCACGCATAAATAATGACTAGCCGTGTAACCTTGAGCAAGTTACTTAACCCCAATTGCTTAAAAAAAAAAAAAATTCTATTTAATCTCTTCCAGGAATTCTAGCAGAGTCTGTGTTCAAGCTGTGTTTTTCTCTGAGAGATTGCTTGTAGATATTTTAGAGTAATCTCCTTTTTTGCATTTGTCTTCTAAGCATCCCTGTCGCCAAAATAGCTGATCATAGTGAAGCTCTTTTTTGTTTATTTGCTCATTCTTCCAAACTACTTCCTGCCTCCATTAGAACTGGGTTCTGCAACACTTCTGGAGGGAAGGAAGGTCTGGGCTGGTCATGGGATATTGAGTGTTGTGTTATTTTAGGATCTACAGGCTGGATACCTGCAAGCTTTCATCATTCCCAAGGAGGTCTGATCCAAGGTAAAGTCTGATTGCTGCCCCCTGGTCTAAGCTCTGCAAGTTTCTGACCTGGGTTTGGGTCTGCATAGGAATAGACTTCTGCTGGAATCCAACCTTATCCACTAGCTGGAAATCTCATAGTGGCAGAATTTTTGTTTTTCCTTCAATTTGGGATTCTTGCCTTGGTTATTCCTCTGTAGGCTGGTCTAGATGCTGGCAGTGAGATCCTGCTCTGAGTTTGGAGTCTAAATCACCCTGCTCAGCCTTTTTCTGAAGTTTTTTCTTTCTCAGTACAGAGCCCGGTCCTCCCTACTTATCATCCTGGTGTACAGGTCCCTCAGTCTGCCCTGAATCTGTGACAAATAAAGGTGAAGTTGGATTCTCAAAAACTAAGTCAGTGTAAAATATGTTATTCTCAACAAATAGTTTGTAAAAATGGGGAAATCAGACTGAAAAGAAACCTCCATGACCAGGAATAAAGATCAGATTTCCTACTAAGAGAACTTTAGTAATACTAAGAAATTGCATGTAGAAGTCGCAAAGCACATTATGCCTAATAAGGACATGTTAGATCACAGTTAGGAAATGTCCATGAGGGTATAGAACATTTTTGGTGGCATATTTCAGTTGTCTTCATAAGGGAATTGTATCTTTAGGCTACACAAAAATCTGTTTGAGCTTTTCTGAGAATTGTAAAGGTCTTTGTGTTGGGTAAAGGGTGGGGGGTAAAGTTCTCCATTCAAACGTGTTTCCTTTACACTACATGCTGTCAGGTGACAGAGAGGCTACACAAGTCTTCTCCTTGGCCTTTTCAAGTTCTTAACAGAGATTCCAAAATGAAGTTGTCTCAGCGTGTGTTTTGTTCCCCACTCATTGTAGGCTGGGTCGCTTCCTAACTGAGCTTCTCCAGAATGTTTCCTTGCTGATTTAGGCACTGCTTTCTCTGTAACCTCACTGATCACCGTGTAAATGCCACGTGGCACTGTATGAGAAGAGACTTTGTTAAGTGATAGGAACCCTGAGATCTGTGTTTTTCTTACATGAAGCATTTTTTTTTGTTTTGTTTTGGGAAAGGTCATGACATTTCCAAGTACCTGCTTGCTTTGCACACCGTCACACCTCTTAAAAAGCAACAAAATATACTGCATCTATCAGAAAAGCTGCTTTCAGTGGAAGCAATTGGATCTACTCAATCAAAGTCAACACCATTCCCATGGGTACCTCACAAATACAGAGTGGCGGTCTTCTTCCTGAGCTTCACATCAAATATCTCCCAAGTGAGTAACCAAGGGGAACTCGAAGGCATTGGGTAGTCTGTAATCTCTGTATGTATAATGCACGCATATGCATATAGGTTTATATGCACATACATAATTTCTTTGGCTTATGTATACATATACATACATATATACCCATACACACATATACATATACATGTACATATACACATACACACATATACATATACATACACATACATACACATACACACATACACATACATATACATACACATACACATATACACATACATATACATACACATATACACATACATATGCATATACATATACATACACATACATATACACATACACATACATATACATACACATACACATACATATACATATACATATGTATGTACACACATATGAACCAAAGATATAGGCATAGAAATAGATATAGATATATGTCAATAATTATTTATCTATGAGTGTGTGTATGTGAATATATTGCCTAGCGTGTCCCCTCTCAGAGAAGGGGCTCCAGTTTTGAACTCACATGAATCAGGAGAAATGTGATCTCACCAAAGCTGAGGCTTTCTCATGTCTCTGATTTGTTATATCCCCACCCCAAAATAGAACTCCGGGGGGAAAAAAAACCTCTGAAACAAGACTTAGGTATGACTCATGTGTAGAGTGTTCTCTACTGAGATTAATGGGAATCCTTCAAGAAAAGATATGCAATGTATAAGGTAGATATAAGATAGCAATTTATTTCCTTAGACACAAATGATTCATAATATTTCCCTAACAAATGCATAAAAATGAACAAGAAGCCATCACTGTCATTCCAATCTCCCCAAGATGTAAAGTCTCCCTGGGAGGTGCTGAGTAAATATTTCACATTCACCTCAGGCCTATGCTCTCTGGGCATTCCCAGAGTCCAACTCTTCTGGTCACCCAGGTACGACCTTTTAACCCCTTCAGGTTCAGGACTATCTGGGTGATGGTCATCTCCTCTGAGAAGTGATGTAATAGCAGGTGGCATTTCCTGCTGAACAAATGACACTGATTCAGGAGCCCAGGAAAGGAGGGAGGAAGGGAAAGAGAAAGAAAAGAAGGGAGAGAGGAAAGAAAGAAGGATGAAAGGAAGGAAGGAAATAAGTATCTGTTAGGTGCTTACTGTATGCCTGCGAATTTTACAAATATCTCATTTGATCCTCACAACAATCCTAGAAGATGCCATTTTACAGACAAGGGAACTGAGGCAAAGGTTAAGTGACTTGCCTAGAGTCACTTAGTAATCCCTGAACTTACAAGATAGCCACCAAGGCTGAATGTATCTATTTCTTAAGCTCTATCTTTGTAGCCAGTGCTTGGGGAAAAGAAACTCAAAACAAAAGAAGCAACCAGAGACTTGAGACCCAATCTCAGGTTCACTTAGGTAAGCTCATGCTGTCCTTGGCATGTACTTGTAATTGTCATTGCTACTAGAGTGAGGAAGGAGACAAAGTCCCACAGTGATACATCCAAATGAGATGGGGTGGAGCCTTCTAGAGGGATAACTCTTCTTGACTCAAATACTTAGCATCTTCAGTAGAATCCTCCAGTCAAGAGACCAAGCAGGAGGCTATGTGTCACTCATATACTTTAGTAGGGAATCAGAACATCTATATCCCACAGAAAGGGATCAGAGCACATGCCTAGTTCCAGGCTAAAAGATCTAATCACCCCTACTACATACATATGCATGTATTTCACATATATGTTTATATATAATATGTATATGCATGTATGTGAAGGCACACTCAACTCAAATGGGTCTATAATTTCATTAATTTTCAAGTTCCTGACAGCAATACAAATCACAGCCAACCTTTGCCCATCCTTTACTCTTATGTGTGGCTCTTATCCGTGAGAGGGTCCAGCCAACATGTTGGAGACCTACCTGATTTCTTCTGACACTGCAAACCCATCCCCACTTCACAATCCGATTCGTTCCAAGTTAGCCATGCCTAGGGTTGTGATGTTTTAATAGCCTTTATATACTAAGGATCAATTCCAAGGCTGTGACTGAGACCCCTTAAAAGAGGAGTAATAATAACATTTTATGTTGCTCTTCAAGATCTGCTAAGCACTTCATGTACATTATCCCATGTGATCCTCACAATAACCCTGTGTGGTAGATGTCACAGGTATTATTTCTATTGTAACCTGAGTTCCCAAGCCCACTTATACAGAACTCTCCTTTTGGTGGAGATCAATGCTCTATAGCTATGGGGGGGGCGGGCAGGCAAAGCTGATGAGAGTGGCAGAGAGGAGTGTTCTGGGCTTTGAGACTTCAGGGACTCCTGGTGCTATTGTCCCTTTGGGCATTTCTGGCTTCCAGCTTTCAGAGAGAAGATGGATGATGCCAACCCCATTTATGGTTACTAGAGGAAAAGACTCTGGGATGTAGCCGATAAGAGAGGAGCTGGCAGTCTTCATCCTGTCCCTATTCCCAGCTTGCTACACATGAGACTTTGGGTGAGATCTGGGACTCTCTCTCTCTTTCTTGGTTGAGCTGAGGTACCTCATTCCTAGTGGGAGAGTTCCTTCACTGTATTGTCTGGTGTACATTCTCCTATGTATGCTTTCTCTGATTTCTGTTTTTGCTACTGATTTGGATAAATGAGTTCTCTGTGTTCACTGTGGAACTGGTATTTGGTGAGGAGAGTCAAGCCTTGGACATAAAGCTTGTCATCCTCCTTCCCCTGGTGATGAAAAAGCAATCAGAAGTTAGCTTGTGCCTGAGAACCACATCCCCTGGACTAATAATACTTAAGAGAGAAGATAGACATAATTCTAGTCCAGTAGCCTCTGTCTCTGAAGAGAACAGCATGGCCCAGCTTCTGACCCCAACCTCCTCCTTCCTTTCCTGGCAGGAATTAAAGTCTCCTTTAGAGAAACATAGGAGAAGATGGCCAGAGACAAAGATGTCCCTTCAAGCCACACATCATCCCCATGCTACTTGTGGGAGACAGTCCTTGTTACACCATTTTGTAGATTAAGAAACTGAGCTCAGAGAGGTTGGAACTAGCCTACAGACCCATCACTAACAAATGTCTGAGTCCAGGCCAGGTTGATTCCAAATCCACTACCTGACTCACCTTGCTTTGCTCTTCCTCAAGCTACATGTCAGTATAAACTGTCTACCTGAACCCAGGAAAACCAGGCCTTCTGTCTTTTCTTTTTCCTTCTTTTATTCAGGTCTTCTTTCAAATATTGGTGCTAAAACATGGTGTTCCCAAAGCTTTTAGAGCTTAAACTGTACCACTGCCTTGGGAACACCCTGCATATTATTTTGTGAGGACTTTTTATGTTATTAGTAACTGCTAGGATCACAAAGTAGCAAAGTATTCTTTAGAGGAAAGATGTGCAAAAAGACAAATGTAGATTTTCCTTATCTGTGTTTTTTCCCCCATTTCCATGATCTTTACAGCTCCTCTTGATAATTCTTTTTGAGTGGGAATTAAATAGAATTCTTTCCCATCCTGAATTTTTGTGTACTTCTAATTCATCTCTGACTCCACAGACCCCCCAGCATCACTATTGTAAGCAGACTTGCACATGCTTACGAATACCATGTGGGGAGGAAATGCTTATAGGAAGGAAATAGGGGACAGATATGCTTTAATGGGAAGGGAGAGATAGGACATTTTAATTAATACAATTTAGCTTGTTCTAGATTGATTTGTATAAAGGAAGTTCAAATCTATTAAATTAATTAGCAGTTATTGAAGCAATTTATTTCATTTATAAATAAAATAATCATGTTTGTGAAAGCCAGGCATTTGATGAAAATATGATTTCATTATGCTTTTCCAGAATACTTTAATTATTTAAAAATTGCTCTTGATGGTCACTCTTTGCTGAATTTCAAATGTCATTTTTTTTTCTTTTTTGTTTGGACAGGATGATTAAGAATCCAAAGGGACTTTAGAGATCATTGAGTCCAACCCTCTCATTTTGCAAATGAGACTCAGAAATGTGGAGTGACTTGCTCATACAGGAAGTAGGAGACAGGATTAGAACACAGATCCTATGACTCCCAAATTCAGTATTCTTTCTACTATGCCACAATGCTGTTTATGTCTGTTGGGAGAGAAAGAAAGAGAGTAATTTTTAGATTTTTTGCTATTTGCATTGCTGTTTTAAAATTAAAGTTATTTTATATATCAAAGTTGAAACACAGGTGACATATTTCTAGTCTGATGACTCCTTTTACAGAACTAACTCTGAAAAGTAACCCATTTTACCCTCTGAAACTCATACTTTATCTATTTTGATCTTTATACCTATTTGAGAAATCCCTTTATACCTACTCTGTTCCATTTATGATTTGAAATGGCCTTTGGTCAAAAACAATTTTTTAGAAATTCTGAATAGTAGTTATTAAGAATTCCAGATAATCATGAAAAAATAGCATTTGTTCTCTACTTCAGAGATTTGTCTCTTTCATAATTATCCTTTGCCTTCATATCCCACATTAAAAGTTGAATGAAAGGGCGGCTAGGTGGCGCAGTGAGTAGCGTCGGCCCTGGAGTCAGAAGGACCTGAGTTCAGATCCGGTCTCACTTAACACACACAAACAAAAACCTAGCCATGTGACCTTGGGCAAGTTACTTAACCCCAATTGCCCTCCAAAAAGCAAAAAAAAAAAAAAAATTGAATGAAAATAATTTTAACTTGAGAAATTATGCTATTTACTGTGCAGAAACAGTAAAAAAAAAAACTAGATTTTATTTACTCTCTCTTCCCTTGTTTCCCTCTTATTTAAAAACAGATCAAATATTTTATAGATATCATTTAATTTTTAGTCTCTGCTTTTTATAAAACTTCATCTGTTTCTGTGTCAACTTTATCTACAAGATAGGATTCATGAACTTTTAAATAAAAACAAAATGTTTACTGTTGTGTTAATACTTTAGTTCAAGTTTAAAGAACAAAAAAAATCTGTCTTTGAGAGTTTGGTTTATTTTATTTTATTTTTTGCTTAATAATTTCATTTGAGATAAGACTAATATTAACATTTTAGCTCTTTGTTCCTCTTCATTGTTGTTCTCCTTTATTCAGCCTCTTTTTCAAAACTTTTAAAATTTTATTTATTTTTAACATTGATTTCTGTTTAAAATTTGAATTCTAAATTCTCTCCCACACTTCCTCCTATTCCCTCCCCCATCCACTGAGCAAGCAATATGATATCAATTATGCATGTGAAATCATGCAAAATATTTCTATATTATTTAGCTCCTCATTTCACAGCCTCATTTTCAAATATCTCTCATGTTAAATGCAACTGTATTAGCATAAAGTAAAATAAATCAAATAAATGGCAAGTGTAGTGTTCTTGCTTAGATGACAGGGTGGTTCTTTAACTATTTGGATAATATCAACCAAGAGAAAATGTCACTTTGGAACAAAAAGTAATTCATGGTTTGATTTTTAACTTTGACATTAAAATTGTATATTTGGGGGATTCTAGTTATTTCACAGTCACATGTTTCTTTTGGGGAGATTTCATGAGTTTAAAGAAAAAGGAGGAAGGGGTTTGAATTAAGAGATCAGATTCCTCAAAGACACAGTATTCACACTAGCACAATACCATCCATGACATATCAATCTTCCCATGTGACATGGGTTTGTGTTTAATATGTTTTTGTTCTATTTTAAAGCATCTTTTTGTTATGAAATTAACAATCGTCAATAGATAGGAACATTTCATCATATTCCCGACTCCATCAGAAGTGACTCCACCTCCTGGAGCTTCCTGACCTAACAATGGGCCTCAGGACAGAATGGAACTCCCAAAAGCATGAGAAAATCAGTGACTTCAACTCCTTCCCCAGGTTCAACTCAAATCTTTTACATAATACAAAGGGTTATCCCACAGCTTGTAGGGCATAGAATTGTGCTCCAGCAGGATATAAAAAAGTACAAACTATACCATTATCATTTAAAAAAAAAAATTTAAAAAAATTTCTTGTGTAACCTTAGAAAAATTCCTCAACCTATCTGGGTCTCAGTTTTTTTTATCTTTACACTAATGAGATTAAAATTGATGACTGTTCAGGTTTTTATTTTGACCCTTCCTATAATTTCTAGCTGTTTTTTCTACCTATAATTCCACTATTTCTCAGTAAGTGGTGCCAGGCACGAATCTCAGGCAGAGTCAAAATGTTCTCCAAAAATCAATCTTCTTCTACCATTGGATACAAACAGGAAGATTTCTATAGGTTTTCCTGTCTTGGGATCAAAGGTTCATGGATCTAAAACTGGTAAGGACATTAGAAGTCATCTAGTCCAACCTATTATTTTATAGATCATAATACTGAGGCCTGGTGAGGTTATGGACTTTCCTAAAGTTACATAGGCAAGGGTCAGAGGATTTGAACTTGGGTCCTGTAATCAAATTCAGTGGAATTTCCACTGAACCATCTTCTACCTCCTATGTCACTGTTCTTTTCCATTCCTATTGCTACTTTGCTGTTTCAAGTCATAATAACTTCATGGCTAGATTAATTTAATCCTACTTTTAGTCCCTCCCCCTCAAATCCAAAGGCAGACCTCTACCAGATTGATCATCCTGAAATACTTTCATCACGTCACTATACTGCTCAAATTTTTTCATCCATTAGTTCCATCTACAAGTTATCTACAAGTCCAAACATCTTAGCTTGGCATTCAAACATTCTATGATAGGACTCTCACATATTTTTCCCGTCTTCAATAGTATATCCTACACAAACTCTTTGCACCAGCCAAACTTGTCTGCTCACTTTTTTCTTAGTATATGCTTTTCTTTAATGGTTCTATGCCTTTGTTTTAATAGTTTCCTGTGCCTATAATACCTCAGGCATATGCTGTCCTCTCCCTGAGCCTGTTTCCAAAATTAGTAGGGATTTGACTTGCTCTTTTAGATTCCATCCATCTCTAACAATCTATGTAAATCCCCACTTCTATTCATTGAAATTTTGCTTTTCCTTCAAGATGCAGCTCATATCTAATATTCTCCATAAAGAATCCAGACACCCTTTTATTAAGAGTTCTTGGAGGCCAGGCCAAGATGGCAGAGTGAAAGCAGGACTCCTCTGTGAATTCCTTCAGTAACCTTTAAAAAGTGAATCTGAATGAATTTTAGAGTGGTAGAATCCATTGGGAGATGGAGCCTGGCAGATTTTCAGTCCAGGAAGGTGCATACTGGGCAGGGGAAGCAGAGTGAGGCTGCACCAGCACAGATCTGAGACCTGACCAGAGTGGAGCCAGAGTGAGCCCAGGTGAGCTGATTCAGCCATCGAAGGGGCAATTCCCAGACCTCTCACCACAAGTTGGGGGATCTGTTGGAGGTGGGTAAGAGAAAGTGTGGGACCCATGGCAACAGCAGTTAATTCTGGGGCTACCAACCAACAACCTGGATGTTTAAAAATCAACTACCTAGAGGGCAGCTAGGTGGCACAGTGAATAGAGCACCAGCCCTGGAGTCAGGAGGACCTGAGTTCAAATCTGACCTCAGACACTTAACACAAAACTAGTCGTGTGACCGTGGGCAAGTCACTTAAGCCCAATTGCCCTACCTTCCCCCCTCCAAAGAGAAAAAAAAGAATGAGTGGGTCAAACAAGAAATCATACAAACAATTAGTAATTTCATTCAAGAGAATGATAATAATGAGACAGCATACCAAAACATGTGGGATGCAGTGAAAGCTGTTCTTAGGGAAAGTTTTATATCCCTGAAAGTTTTATATACATGAATAAATTAGAGAAAAGGGAGGTCAATGAATTGGACATGCAATTGAAAAAGCTAAAAAAAAAAGAACAAATTGTAAATCCCCAATTAAATACTAAATTAAAATGCTGAAAACCAAAGGATAAATTAATAAAATTGAAATTAAGGAAACTATTGAACTAATAAATAAAACTAAGAGCTGGTTTTATGGAAAAAAAAGAAAGAAGAAAACCAAATTACCAGTATCAAAAATGAAAAGGGTGAATTAACCTCCAATGAAGAGGAAATTAAAACAATGTTTAGGAATTATTTTGTCCAGTTGTATGCCCATAAATTTGATAATTTTAGTGAAATGGATGAATATTTACAAAAATATGAATTGCCCAGATTAACTGAAGAGGCAGTAGAATACTTAAATAACCCCATCTCAGAAAAAGAAATTGAACAAGCTATCAATGAACTCCCTAGGAAAAAAATCTCCAGGGCCAGATGGTTTTACAAGCGAATTCTATCAAACATTTAAAGAACAATTGATTCCAACACTTTATAAACTATTTGGGAAAATTGGAGAAGAAGGAGTTCTACCAAAATCTTTTTATGTCTAAATCAGGAAGAGCCAAAACAGGGTAAGAAAATTATAGACTAATTTCCCTCATGAATATTGTTGGAAAAATATTAAATAAAATATTAGCAAAAAGACTATAGCAACTTATTATGAGAATAATATTTTTTGATCAGATAGGATTTATTCCAGGATGCAAGGATGGTTCAATACTAGAGAAACTATTAGTATAATCAATCATATCAACAACAAAACTAGCAGCAAAATATGATCATCTCAATAGATGCAGAAAAGGCTTTTGACAAAATACAACACCCATTCCTATTAAAAACACTAGAAAGTATAGGAATAAATGGAGTCTTCCTTATAATAATAACTAGCATCTATCTAAAACCATCAGCAAGTATTATGTGTAATGGGGATAAACTAGAAGCATTTCCAATAAGATCAGGGGTGAAACAAGGATGTCCACTATCACCCGTCTTATTCAATTTGGTACTAAAAATGTTAGCTATAGCAATAAGCAAAGAAAAAGAAATTGAAGGATTCAAATTAGGCAAAGAAGAGACTAAGTTATCACTCTTTGCATATGATATGATGATATACTTAGAGAATACTAGAGAATCAAGTAAAAAACTACTTGAGATAATAAATAAATTCAGCATAGTTGCAGGATATAAAGTAAACCCACATAAATCCTTGGCATTCCTATACATTTCTAACAACGTCCAACAGCAGGAAATAGAGAAATTTCATTTAAAGTTACTATAGGCACTATAAAATATTTGGGAATCTACCTGCCAAAACAAACCCAGGAATTATATGAAAACAATTATGAAACACTTTTCACACAAATAAAGTCAAATCTAAATAATTGGTAAAACATCAGTTGCTTGTGGCTAGGTCGAGCTAATATAATAAAAATGACAATTTTAACCAAATTAATTTACCTATTTAGTGCCATACCAATTAATCTACCAGAAAATTATTTTATAGAGCTAGAAAAAATATTTTAGCGGCGGCTAGATGGCACAGTGAGTAAGAGCACTGGCCTCGGAGTTGGGATGACCCAGGATTGAATCTGGCCTCAGAAAATGAGCACCCACACATAAATAATGACTAGCCATGTAACCTTGAGCAAGTTACTTAACCCCAATTTCTTTAAAAAATATATATTTTGTAGAGCTAAAAAAAATAACAAAATTCATCTGTAAGAACAAAAGGTCCAGAATTTCAAGGGAACTAATGAAAAGTAATGTTAGGAAAGGTGGCCTAGCTATACCAGATTTTAATCTGTATTATAAAGCAGCAGTCATCAAAACTACTTGGCACTGGCTGAGGAATAGAATGATGGAATAGAGTGATGGAATAGATTAGGTACATGAGACACAGCAGTCAGTGACAATAGTAATCTATTATTTGACAAACCCAAAGACCCTAGCTTCTGGGATAAGAATGCACTATTTGACAAAAACTGCTAGGAAAACTGGAAAATAGTATGGCAGAAACTGGGCATAGACCAATATCTTAAACCGTATACCAAAATAAAATCTAAATGGGTGCATGATCTAGATATGAAGGCTGAGACTGTAAGTAATCTGGGAGAGCAAGGAATAGTTTACCTGTCAGATTTATGGAAAGGGAGAAATTTATGACCAAAGAAAAGATAGAAAGCATTACAAAATGCAGAAATTTATGACCAAAGAAAAGATAGAGAGCATTACAAAATGCAAAATGTGTAATTTTGATTACATTAAATTGAAAGGTTTTTTTGTTTTTGTTTTTGTTTTTTATAAATAAAGTTAATGTAACCAAGATGAGGAGGGAAGTAGAAAACTGGGAAAGAATTTTTACAACCAGTATCTTTGATAAAAGGTCTCATTTCTAAAATATACAAAGAATTGAGTCAAATTTATAAGAATACAAGTTATCCCCCTATTGATAAATGGTCAAAGGATATGAAGGAAGAAATTAAAGATATCTATAAACATATGAAAAAATGCTCTAAATCAGTATTGATTAGAGAAATGCAAATTAAAACAACTGTAAGGTACCACACCTTACTGGTCAGATTGCTAAGATGACAAAACAGGAAAATGACAAATGCTGGAGAGGATGTGAAAAAACTGGAACACTAATGTATTGTTGGTGGAGTTGAGAACTGATTCAACCATTTTGGATAGCAATTTGGAACTATGCCCAAAGGGCTATAAATAAGTGCATACCCTTTGACCTAACAATACTACTTCTAGGGCTGTATCCTAAAGAAATCATACAAGTTGGGGTGGCTAGGTGGCACAATGAGTAAGAGCACCAGCCCTGGAGTCAGGAGGACCCGGAATTGGTTCCAGCCTCAGAAAATGAGCTCCTACGTATAAATAATGACTGGCCATGTAACCTTGAGCAAGTTACTTAACCCCAATTGCTTTAAAAAAAAAGGAAAGAAATCATACAAGTGGGAGGAAGACCTGTTTGCACAAAAATATTTATAGCAGCTCTTTCTGTGGTGGCAAAAAATTGGAAATCTAGGGGATGCTCATCAATTGGGGAATGGCTAAACAAGTTGTGGTATATGAATGTAATGGAATACTTTTGTGCTATAAAAAAATGAGGAGCAGACAGACTTCATAATAACCTGAAGAGACTTATATAAACTGATGCTGAGTGAGGAGAACAGAACCAAGAGAAATTTGTACACAATTTACAGACACAATGTATGTGTGATGACTAACTTTGATAGACTGGGCTCCTCTCAGCAATGCAAGGTTATAAGACAACTCCAAAAGATTCATGATGGAAAGGATATGAGTGGGCCAAACAAGAAATCATAGAAACAATCAGTAATTTCATTCCAGAGAATGACAATAATGAGAGAGCATACCAAACCATGTGGGATGCAATGAAAAGAGAAAAGAACTATAAAGTTTGAATGCAGACTGAAGCAAACTACTTGCTCTCTCTTTTGTGTTTAATGTTGTTTCATTCCTTCTTTCTCATTGTTCACTTCATTGGTTATAATTCTTTTTTACAACCTGACTAAAGCTTAATGCAAAGGTATTTATTTGTAGAGCCTATATTGGATTGCATGCTGCCAGGGAGAGGAAGGGAAGAGAAGAGGGAAGAGGAGAAAATTTGGAACTCAAGGGATTGTGGAACTGAATGTTGTAAACTAAAATCAGATAAACAAATTTAATAAAATAAAATTGAAGGAAAAAAATAATCCAGACAGAATTGGTGACTCCATTGTCTTGCCAGACATTTCCTCATATTATACTTGTTTGTCTTATCTCTTCCAGTCAGTTGTATGATTTTGGAGAAAAGGCTTTATGGCTTATATATCTTTATAGTTTTTCACATAGCAGGCACTCAAAAATGGCTTTTGAATGATTATAGATGGTGAAGAATATTATAATATGGATGAGGAAAGAACAGTTTTTCTTCTTCAAACGTTGTCAGAACCATGGTCAGTGGTTATGACACAATGGAAAACTGGAAGATTCAGCACTAAGGTAACAGACAGTGCCAAGTCAATTCTGGCTGAACCGGCATTTCAGCTTGCTCTGTGAGCTGATGGTGTTGGTGAAGGGATCCTAGAGGATGGGGAAGTGCTGTTACAGGGTCAGAAGTTTCAACTAGGTTGGCACACTTTTGTGACTTTTGATGACCTGGATTGTTTACAAAGCTAGAGGAAACCTAAGGTTAATAGATTCTGAAGGGAAAATAGTTGTGCTGGAGTATGTTTGCAGCTGCCTATAGCTGCTGATATGTGTCCTCTACATCCTGGGCTATAAAAGGAGTCATCAGGATATCTTCCTGAATCTAGTAATCAGTGGGAAAAGCATAGATGGGAAACTTATCCCTGGGTTAGTCATCAGAATGTGGAACGGTTTTTGAATTGAATTGATGCAGGGAACAAGAATAGCATATTAGTGGAGAGACTGAATGATGGGATGAGCCTGTAGTGATAAAGAGCCTGTGATTAGAGCCTATGACTATGTGAATACTGAGATGATGTTAGTCACCATGAGGAGTTCTGGGGATGCTTAAATTTGATTTCCTAGAAATTTGTGGATGTATTAGAGTGTGGATTCCTATAGTTTGTGGAGGATTGTGTGTACAGATTCCTGAAGAACTTAGGGTTTTTCTCTAGAATGAGCCCTGACTTTTTCTTTTTTTTTATTTTGCTTTTTGGAGGGGGGAAGGCAGGGCAATGGGGTTAAGTGACTTGCCCAAGGTCACATAGCTAGTAAGTGTTAAGTGTCTGAGGCCAAATTTGAACTCAGGTCCTCCTGACTCCAGGGCTGGTGCTCTATTCACTGTACCACCTAGCTTCTTAAAAAATAGAAAAAGTCAATACTAGGTGTAAGTGGATGCTAGAATATTCTGCTTCTGCTTTGATAATCTAAAATTGTGTGCAACTCTGATCCCAGTGCCCTCCAATGAAGTGATTCTAATATTTGATGAGCAATTAAGGAAAATTCCTAGCAGATATTACATGTGAATAGTTCAGTTCTGAGCCCCCATTAAGTTTTACATGGAAAAATGGATCACCCAGGGAGGTCCAAGAAAACTGGACCTTGGAGGTCTATTGAGATTTATTTGAAATAGAAATTTATTCTATTTCATTTCATTTGAAAATGAATGGGTCACTCTCTTTTTTTTCACTCTCTTCAGAAAGATATCTTTATATTTGTGTTTATAAGGAGAAATGTCTCTGACATGCATGTAATTTTGTGGGTTTTTTTCTCCAGAATGCCAACCAACAGGAAAGCAGCCAGGAAGAATGGTGGAGGGGGGTGGGTATGGGTGTGAGTATGTGGGTGTGTCCCTAGGTGTCTAGAATCTTATAGCAATATTTTCTATGATTCCTATGAAACAAGGTGGTCAGTGTTCTAGCAAGGGCTGAATAAAAGTTCTTTCAAAAACAGTTTCAGTTGCATTTATGATATGGTACTTATTCTGAGAGCCTGCCTCATTACCCTAAGGGCATTTTCTCAAGAACTCAGATGTAACGTTGTATAATTCAAACTCATGTGTTCTGAATTAGTGACATTTTATTGTTCTTACTGCATTTAACATCAGTATACACATACTAAGAGCTGACAAAATCAGTGTAAACTGACAAAATCTAGCCAACTAACTCAATGTGAGCCAAATACATGTATAAGAAACCCACCTTTAATAACAAAATTAACTTGAGCTTTTTAAAAAAAATCTTTCAAGTCTTCCACTTAGTCAACAGAGCTTTTTTTAACTTAATTTTACAATGTGATTTTTATAATTATTTCCCCTTTTCTGGTCACATTAAATAAAAGGATAAACAATATTCAATCTGTGCTTCAGCAAGCTAAATTAATAATGAAGAATACAGGAAATGAGACATAAAATACAGAGGTGAAGAGGCCCCAGGTCCAAAATGAGGAGATTTCTATTTATGGTACAGGACCAAATCCATTTCTTTACAGGAACACCAAGTTGTTAAAAATGTTATATTTGTGAGAAAAATAATTTGAAAAATGATGATCCTGTGTCTCAAGAATCCTCTCAATAAATTTGGCTGATAAAACATAAAGTGATTTACATCATCTTACTTTTCAAATTCAACTCAGCAAACATTTACTAAACACAGACTATGTGCACAGCCTTGTGGCATGTATTCAATATATACTCCCCTGGATCTGTGATGTCATCCATATGGTGATTCTCTCCCATGATGATCACCTACCCATTCTGTTCTGCCATCACTTTACCACAGGGTTCAATTCACCTTCAAGGAGTCCTTCCTCATGTCCTTGTCATCACAAAGACACCAAAAGAGCATGAAGGCTGTCCATTAGTTACCCTTTGATTGGATTATGTGACTGTCCTGTCTTTTTCTTTCTTTTTTTTTTTTTAAAGCAATTGGGGTTAAGTAACTTGCTCAAGGTTACACGGCTAGTCATTATTTATGCGTGGGTGCTCATTTTCTGAGGCCGGTTCTGATCTCGGGTCATCCCAACTCCGAGGCCGGCGCTCATACTCACTGCGCCACCTAGCCGCCCCTTTAGGGCAATTGGGGTTAAGTAACTTGCCCAAGGTTACACGGCTAGGTTTTTTTGTTTGTGTGTGCATTAAGTGTCTGAGGTTGGATCCGAACTCAGGGCCTTCTGATTCCAGGGCCGGCGCTCTATTCACTGCACCACCTAGCCGCCCCTGTCCTGTCTTTTTCAATCATATATTTCTCTCATATTCTCTACATTACTTCTCTTTCATAATTCCTTGTTGGTAATGTGTTCAAGTATGTTTATTTTTACATGTCTCTTTGTGTCTCAGGAAGACAGTGCTAAGGAGAATGTAGAATACCCAGACTTGTGACCCAAAACATCACGAGAAGAACATTGGTGCTAAAAAAAAAAAAATTAGCCTTTACTTCAGGGGGAAACTTGCAGTTGAAAGAACTTTGCCATTTTCCAAAGGCAATCTAGCCTGCTAACATCTTCCAGCTCATTCTCCATTCACAATGATTGTCCATTAAACATACATACATTGTGTATGCATATGATATGTGTGTGTGTAGGTTATATGTATACATGTTACAGACAGCTCTCACCTTTCCCTATCTTTATTCACTAGTGCCCAAACAGCTTCCATTAAAGAGTGTGTTTGAACCAAATCCACACTTGGGGCAGCAGTTTTCAAGAACTAAGGAATAGTGAGTAATGTGGAAACCCTCTTCATTGATGACTTTTACTCAATGGTAATATATTTATATTTGATCAAGCTTTGAAATAGCATGTTATTATGGTTCCAATAAGTATTGGCTTCAATATGGCCCTTAGCTTGGTTCCATACCCACGCAGCCTGTTTGTGCTCTCATTTCCAGACATCAGTAGTCCAAACAGCCTGAACCATTTTGACCAAAGCTACGCCCTTTGCTGACAATGAATATGATGCCAATGTTAGGGGGAAAGAGTCTTATTCAAAAGAAGTGTTACAAAGCAGCAAACAAAACTGGGCCTAAGCAGAACTATAAGCACAGTCTCTATCTTCTGTCTTTTTTTGTCATTTCAGTACAATACTCTCAGAGTAACTAGGCAACACAGTGGATAGAGTACTTGGCCCAGAGTTAGGAAGACTCATCTTTCTGAGTTCAAATCTGACCGCAGACACTTACTAGTTGTGTGACTCTGGGCAAGTCACTTCACCCTGTTTGCCTCAGTTTCCTCATCTGTAAAATGAACTGGAGAAGAAAATGGCAAACCAATTCAGTACCTTTGCCAAGAAAACCCCAAATGGGGGTCACAAAGAGTAGGACATGACTAAAAAGCAACTGAACAACAATTCTCAAGTGGGCAGTCTCTCCTGTCTTGAATTCAATTCAGAAGATGGAGATACTGGGGCAAGTGCTAACCTGGCAACCCACTCCTTACCTTCTTGGAGAGGGAGTATAGTGGCTAGGAAAATCATTGGCTCTACAGCCAGAAGCCCCGGGTTCAGTTCCTACTGCTGCCATTTACTATGTCTAGGACCTTGGGTAAGTTACTTATTCTCTAGATCTATGTTTTTTCCTGCCAAAATCTTGATGATATAAATGTGGCTAGGGCAACTCATATCTCAAACACCACTAATATCCTTTGGTGGTGTCATTATATTGCTCTCTAGTTAATCACATCACCTCTTCTTTGCGTCTTTGTTGGTCCTATGGTAGATTCTTCTACTGGTCTTGTCGTCTTTGAACTTTTTTCTGCTATTAGCTATTGAGATTTATCTCTCCTGAGCAGTGTGGTGTAGTGTAGGGGCCACTGCATTTGGAGTTTGGAAGACTTGGTTTCAAATCCCCCATCTGACACTTCTTAGCTATGTGACATTGGGAAAGTCCTTTCACTTCTCTGTACTCTAACTTCTTACTCATTGAACTAGTGGGTTTCAGAGGTCTCCTCTCGCCCCAAATCTACAATACTACATGATGTGATGAACTGTTGGTTCTCTCAGCTCCTGAGTGGCAGGGTGTGTGAATTGAAAGCTTTTCCCTGATAGGGTAGGTTGAAAGCTCTTCAGTCATTGATGAAGGTATGACCCACAACAAACAGGTTGTTGCTGCTGCTGCTGTTGCACCTCCTCCTCCTCCTCCTTCTTTTCCTTCTGTCATATCCAACTCATCAAGACCTCATTTGGGGTTTTCTAGGCAAAGATACTAGAATGATTTGCAATTTCCTTCTCCAGGCAATGAAACACTGGATGAAAGGGTATGCATAGTTTTATAGCCCTTTGGGCATAGTTCTAAATTGCTCTCCAGAATGGTTAGATAAGTTTACAACCCTGTCAACAATGTATTAGTGTTCTAATTTTCCCACATCTTCTTCAACATTTATCATTTTCCTTTTCTGTCACATTAACCAGTCCTGGTGATAAATTGCTGCAATCTTTTTGCTAATATTTTATTTAAAATTTTTGCATCAATATTCATTAGGGAAATTGGTCTTTACTTTTCTTTCTCTGTTTTTTCCAAATAGTTTATAAGGTATTGGAATTAATTGTTCTTTAAATGTCTAGCACCACTTTCCACATAAAGATTTTCCTAATCTCACCACCCTCAAACAGCTACAGCCCTCTTTCCTTACCTTGAGTTTATTTTTGTATTTAGTCTATATATATTTGTTTGGAAAATATACATCCATACAATACACACAATACATATATATGTGTGTACACACACATATATACATACACACACACATATATGTGTGTGTGTTACATGTGGTACCCAATATTAAATGTAAATGTGAGAGCTTGTATTGTCCAATATTTTGGTTTGTTTTTATAGATCTACAGCACCTAGCATAGTGCCTGGCACATATAAGTCTGATCAGTGCATTGATTACCTAATATGTGATTTTCCATCTTTTTTCTTCCACTCTTTTCCTTCACTTCCCATCAACTGCCCTGCTTGGTTTTGATTCATCTTCCCTTGCCAGGTACTCTATGCTCTCCCCTCCCCAATTCTTCCTTTTCTGTGTCATCTTCCCCCGTTAAATTATAAACGTAAGGGTGGGGATTGTCTCTTTTTTAATTTTTATCCCTAGCTCTTAGCATAATGCCTGCCTGGTACATAGTAAGTGCTAGATATATGTTTATAGACAGACCAGCTCTTTCTGAACCCTAGGCATGACTGCTGCTAAGAATTCTTCTTTAATCTAAATTGAGTACAAATACTCATAAAGTTACAAACCCACCTACTACCACAAACTCAAGGTCCCATGATAATCTTTTATTTCCTCTATAAGGAACAGAGTAGTCACAGACTGATTTTACTTCAAATCCTGAGTCTGGGGTCCTTGATAATATATATCACTAAGTTAACATTTTTTCACTATCAATAGAACTAATTATATAAAATACAGCACACAGCCAAAGTCTCTTTATCCTAGGATTCTACAGAGAAACACGGTGACAGCCACTGGGGCTGCCCTGTCTATTCCATAAAATGTCTTCCACAAATTCATTTTCCCAAGTGCTACCTGGAGTAGTCCAACCTTGCTTAGATACTTTTCCCTAAGATTTCTAGAATCCTAAAATGCTAGAATTTTGAAGTTACAAGAGATCTCAAAGGGTATCTAATACCAGCCCACCTCTGAAGAAGAATGATTCCTTTTCTTTCCTTTTTCCCCCAAAGTAAATGGGGTGAAGTGACTTGCCTAAGGTGACACAGCTAGTAAGTGCCAGGTGTCTGAGTCAAATTTGAACTCAGGTCCTCTTGACTCCAAGGGCTGTGCTCTATCCATTTCACCACCTAGCTGCCCCATGATTGTTTTTTCTTCAGATCCACCATTTTCTAAAAGCCCAATGGGTGGTGTGTCCAAGCCAAGGAAAGCTGGAGAACTAACTACTTTTTAGGCTGAGAAAGAAGGGACGAATCTTTCTTTGTTATTTCCTGACCCATCCCCTGACTCTGTTTTTATGAGATCTATCTGGTCTCCAAATCCTTACAAGAAATTTATTTGTTGTCACCACTCAGAATCTCTAGGCACAGTCTTCATCAAAAATTATTTGGGAATAGTTTACCATCATTGTGGCTGTCTCCTTTTCCTATGGGAGTTGAGATGGAAAGTTTGATAAAAATTGTTTTAATAGAAATCTCTGCTTCTCTTCTAGGATTCAGAGAGGACAAAGGCGAGGGGTGGGGGGAAGAAATAGAGAGAAAGGAAGAACGAGTCAGAGCCAACTGTCAAGTGGGCTGCTTCCCCTAGAGAGGCAACTTGCCCGGGAGGACAGGTCAGGCAGGGCTCTGTCATACAGGACTGACGCAGGGACAAGGGGCAGGGGGTGGAGGTGGAGGGAGGTGGAGAGGTGGCGGAAGATGGGTGACGCGCGCCAAGAGGCTCAAAGCAGGCTCGGCCCACGGGTTCTGAAGCTTTAAAAATCTGAGGAGCGAAGAATTGTCAGATCCGCAGCTTCACAGTGGGAAGCAAAGAACAGGTGCTCCCAGGACACTCGAGGCCACTAGGAGGAGCCTGTGGGGAACTTGGGGAGCATATACGTGCTCGGCTATAGAAATCCACAGCTCAACAAGTATCTCTGGGCAGCGAGAAAACTCAAGGATGCCCGGGGATCACAACTGCCGTCCGCTGCCTCCGCTGACTGGCTACGCCAGGGCTGAGAAACAGCTGTTGGGATGTGGCCGTCCAGTTCCTCATCTCCTCCTGCTGCTCCTCGCTTCCTGGGCGTGTGTCTGCCAAGGTAAGGAACCTGCCTACCTCTCCTTTTTTCGCCCTGTCCAGTCAATCCCATCCTGGACCCGATTAAGAGCCAAGAGGGCAGCCTGGAGGAACTTAAGCACCCATCCTCTCCCCTCACAAATAGCCTCAACTCACGAATTCACCTTTCCTTTCCTTCCTTCCTCCAGCTTTCCTCTCTCCACAGTCCGTTGTTTCCGGGTTCCCTTTCTCCAGTTCCACGGATGGGTTCTTAAACTACAGATGGAAGGAATAGCGGAGATGATTTTTTTTAGTCCAAACATAAATGAGGGCAAAATTTAATTTAAGCAGTCATTTTAGATGACCTTCAGTGGTCTGCGTGGCTATTTCTTCCGTCCATGCAGAGAGAGAACATGCTTTCTCATTAGCTAGGATGTTCCTCCTTATTTTTTTTTAACTATCTCTAAGGTCTGGCGGTACTTGACAGCTCTCAGCTTGAACTTGCAGAGCAGTAGTCCATTCGCTCGATTCAGCATTAGCAGAGGACCTCCTACAAATGCCTAAGTCATTGAAGACATTCCATGTTTGAGAAGTATTTGCCAAGGCTACTTTAGAGTGAAATAAGATGACTGACAGCAATGCGTGACACCTGAGCTCCCCAAACACCTGCGCTCGCCATCACCGCATGGGGGCGTGGCTTAAATCTTTCATTAGGCTCTTGTTCTTGGCAAGGGAAAGAATAACGATTCTTAACCACTCCTTTGGAAGGCTGCGGAAAGGAGTCGCAGGTGGCGTAAGAGAAAAATTGTGTAATTTTTACTCTCGAGTAAATTCAAGAAGAGTAGAATGCTGGAAATGCAAACTTGGAGGGGGAAACCCTCAAGCTCTTTCTCCTGGTTTTCAATTGGTACTGCTTCTAAAGTCATTCTGGACAGAAAACATTTATTAAAAACTAAATCTCTCTCTCTCTCTCTCTCTCTCTCTCTCTCTCTCTCTCTCTCTCTCTCTCTCTTTCTCTCTCTGTGTGTGTGTCTCCTTCCCTTCCTCTTTCCCCCTTTCTCTCTCTCTCCTCCACCCTGCCTTCTCTCCAACTCAATTCATATATAGGACTTTGCAGTTTAGAAAACTTTTTATTCTTCTGAACAGCCCTGAAAAATAGGTTTGCTATCTTTTTAGGGTATCCCTGAAGTCTTAATGCATTTTTCTACTTTAAGACTTTAGGCACACCCTGTATTTCACTGAGGCTCAGAAGAGGAAGGTTACTTGTCCAAGCTCACACAGCTAAGTAAGTGACTACTGTAGAGGCAGACCTCTACAGTAAAAAGAATAACGGTTCTCATCAGAGGACTTGGATTCAAATTCTATCTCTCCTACCTGTGTTACTGCCTGTTTACTTTGGACAAGTTGTATAACCTCCCTGAGTCCCAGTTTCCTAAACAGTAAAATAAGTGAATTAGAAAGTAGAACCACTAAGATACCTTCTGGCTCTAGCTCCAGATTCTATCTGAATAGGAAAGTTGTGGAAATTGGCTTAGATTTGGAGCCCACGTTCATGGATTAGAGCTGGAAGGAACTTTAGAGGTCCTGTCCTACAGCCCCCTCATTTTTCACATAGAGAAACTAAGGTCCAAGGACGTTAAATAACTTTCCCATGGTCGCCCCAAAACGGTAAATTTAGCAGTTGGATCTTGCATGAGTACCAACCTCCATAGGTATCCGTTTCCTCATTATTAAAATGTGGAGAGAGATTGAACTAGAACAGTAACTTTAGATCCACAAAGGATCGATGGATAGATTTCAGTGTACATGAACTTGGATGGGAAAAAAAATTACGTCTTTATTTTCACTACACCTAAATGAAATTTAGCATTTCCTTCAAATATTTTGAAAAGGTGTCCAGAGGCTTCACCAAACTGCCAAAGAGTTTGACACAAAAAAATGTTAAGAACCAACGGGCTGGTTGATATCGTTAGGATTCCTTTTGGTTTTGTATTATTTGAAGATCAGCTAAAACCTTCATTCCTTATAATCCTATGATAAACAACTATCTTTCATTATTATCAATTAGAAAATAGGTATTAGAATCCAAATGCATAAAATATAGAGGAATTGTATGAGCTTAGAAGAATGGAGTGAAAGGTGCCAAATTGAAAAGAATTGACTCTAAAACTAGGTTGCTTTTATTTTCAGGTGTTCCAGTATCACCTCTGGCAATACAGACAGACAAAGAGTTACAATTATGGAATGAGGTAAAAAAATTTGTTATATCCTTTCTTCCTTTAAAGCTCTAGATCAGATTTAAAAGACAAATTTAAATGTAAGTTTCCCCCATGCTTTAAAATGAAAAATCAAAAAATTTAGTACCATAACTGAGCATTGGAAATCTGTGATTTTCTGTTTTAATAAATTTATAACTTTTATATTTGCATGACAATCATTTTTGCAACATATGCTCACACTTTCATTAAAACTCTTCTTATAACAAAATTAATAATTAAGTAAAATGTTTGCCTACATCTGACAATGTAATTAACATTCTGCCCTGACAAGCCCCTGTGCTATGACAAAGAATGAATATTTAGTTATCTATTGTCCAGAACAATTATTCAAAATTTGCCTTCCTTTAACGATCTTTCAATCAATTAACACTCTTTTTAGTTTATATTGTAATTATATATATATATATATATATATATATATATATATATATGTGCATATATGTGTATATGTGGTGCAGTGGATAGAGTACCAGGCCTGGAGTCAAGAAGACTCCTCTTCTCAAGTTCAAATCCAGCCTCAGACACTTACAAGCTATATGAGCCTGGGCAAGTTTCTTAACCCTGTTTGCCTCAGTTTCTTTGTCTGTAAAATGAGCTGGAAAAGGAAATAGCCAATCATTCTAGTATCTTTGCCAAGAAAACCTAAATTTGAGTCACAGAGAGTTGGATACAACTGAAAAATGACTCAACAACAAGAATATAATGTACATTATATAGATATACACATACTATACATACATGCATATATGTGTATATGGAGAGAGAGAGAGAGAGAGAGAGAGAGAGAGAGAGAGAGAGAGAGAGAGAGAGAGTTCTATTTATTTCCCTCTGGATCAGGTCCTATAAAACTTTCCACATTTCTCTGTTTCTTTGTGTTTCACTACTACTATTTTTAAATTTGATTTTACTATTTTTTTCAATTTTCAATTTCAAGCAATTTTTTTTCTCATTTCTTTTTCCACCATTGAACAACAATTTCAACAGCTGCAAAAACAAAAGGAAAGAAAAGAGAGAGAAATAAAATCCTTGTAACAAATATACATAGTGAAGAAAAGCAAATTCTCCTTTTGGCCATGTACAAAAATGTGTGCCTCATTCTGTATTTTAAGTTCATCACTTCTCTCAAGAGATATGTAGAATGCTGGTCTTGGTACACTGGAATCAAGGTTTCCATTGCATTAGTTTTCTTTAAAATGTTGTTATTATGTAAATTATTCTTGTGTTTCTTCTCTTTTGACTTCATCTGTTCATATAGTTCTTTCTGGTTTTCTCTTAAATGTTTTAATATTTCTTAAAGTACAATATTCCATTACATTAACACGTCACAATTTATTTACCCATTCCTCAATTGGCAGGCACCCCCTTAATTTCCAGTTTTATTGCCACTATAAAAAGCTGCTATAAATATTTTTGTAATAGGCATTATTTTTCATCTTCTTTCCTCTCTTTGAAGTGCATGCTTGGTATCACTATTATTTTTAAATATCATTTTGGTATAACTAATGACATTTGGAATAATTCTTTCCAATATTCCTGAAAAGAGACTATAAATAGAACATATTTGGCCTCTGAACAATTTTTAAAAGTATAGAAATTCAAAGAATTTAAAATGACATATATACTAAAGGCAAATCAAGATACAAATTAGAAATACAACCATAAGTAGAATAATATTCATGATTAACAGGATAGTAGGCATAAATATGTATCTATGCAAATATGTATTATTTTCAAATCATCTATAGCTCTGTGGGTGATATTTGAAAATTTTTTCAAAAGATGATATTAGAAGAAATACAAATCATGATGGAAAATTATTGCAAATACCTCCCCTTAAAGTAATAATTTCCTTTTAATTCTCTTCATGTCAACTTAGATAGTAACAAATTGAAGTATAATACATAATTATTTGAATAGCTTACAGATGCCTTTAACCTATAGGTTCTGCAGCATAGACACAAATAATAGTAAGGTTACATATGGCTAATTTTATTTTATATTATTTCAGCTTGGCTTATTTCTAGGATTTAAATTGCCTTTAAACATCTCATCTTATATAATTTGAATGTTTTCTTTTCCAATTAAAGCTTAAACAGTAAAAGGGGGAAAAAAAGAGAGAGGTGATTTTTCTATGATCATCTTTTAAGGGGTGGCTAGGTGGCTCAGTGAATAGAGCACTGGCCCTGGAGTCAGGAGTCAAATCTGGCCTCCAACACTTAACACAAAAACTAGCGGTGTGACTTTAGGCAAGTCACTTAACTCCAACTGCCCTCCAAAAAGCAAAACAAACAAAAAAAAAGAGCAAAAGGGAAGTGATTCAAAACAACTGTCCACAAATTATAGTACAATAGACCTTCATGTAACCTTTCTTATAACCCTGGTATCATATGGCAGGGTTAGCACTCATTTTCTAGATTGGCTTCCATACATTTCCTCAAACAAGATACTTCATTTCTTAACTCAAGGGACTGTCATTGGCTACCTTCCATTCTTGGAATGCTCTCCTTCCTTAATTTCACCTTCTGGCTTCTCTGGCTTCCCTCAAATCTCACCTCAAATCCCACCTTCCACAGGAAGCCTTACTTCTAGTGCCTTCCTTCTGTCCATTGTTTCCAGTTTATCCTGTATATAAGCTTGATTTTATATAATGTGTGCATGTTGTCTCTGCTATTATATTCTGAGCTCCTTGAGAGTAGCGACATTTGGGGTGGCTAGGTGGTTCAGTGAATAGAGTACTGGCCCCGGAGTTGCAAGGACTCAAGTTCAAATATGACACTTGACACTTAACTAGCTGTGTGACTTTGGGCAAGTCACTTAACCCCAATTGCCCTGCCTTCCCCGCTCCAAAAAAAAAAAAAAGAGAGAGAGAAAAAGAGAGTATCCCCAGTGCTTAGCACAGTGCCTGGCATGTAGTAAGCACTTAATGTTTACTGACTGATTTACTGAACTACACACACATTTCATATATACATACTATATATCTGTATGTAGTATGTATATATGTGTGTATATACATATGTATATATGTATATGCCCACACATAAACATAAACACATATAGTCAAGACAGCATCAGGGAATATCATTTGGCCCATGATATCTTTATATCTGCTTAATATATGTTATCACAAGGCTTGACTGTTTTCAAAGACTTCTCTAAAGTTTTATCTGCTGATACCTTTCACCTAATATTGGAGTATTATAGAGCTGAGATTACTAGTCCTGTTCTGGTCCTAGGAGGTTTCAGAAGGGTCCTCCTAACATCCACACCCTGAGCTGCCTTGGAACATCATGGAATATATAGCAGTTAGTAATTAAGTGACTTTACAATTTTAAATCCTCTGGATGAATTTTTTAAATCCTTTATTTTCTGCTAGGCTGGTAGCTCAGATTCTAACTCACGTGCCTGTTTTTACAGTTAGATAATGCTTGTTCGGGTTTCCTGTCTGTTGACCCTCAGCCTCAGGTAAATTCAGCTAATAAGTGTTTAATGTTTGTTTATTTTCATGTTTGTTTATAATGCAGGTAGGGTTGGTGCTTCAAAGCACCAGGCAGCAGATATATCACATCTCCTTTGTATACCTGTTAATGCCAATGGTTAAGATACTTACTATCCATATAGTAATGGGGAACACCTTTGCTGAAAACAGCAATATTATGTTTGTCCTCAGAATTGTACCTATTTTCATATTTTCCCATGATTCAGCCTTTCAAGGGTAGAAAGCAAATAATCACTGGGAAACTTGGAGACAAGTCACATGAAGGAAAATAACTAAAAACACTCCCCCTCCCCACCCTATCTTCCACATGCTAATTCATATGTAAATATAACTGGTTAAAATGTTATTCTATTTGTCTGAATATAAAATGTTTTAAAATATGGGGCGGCTAGGTGGCGCAGTGAGTAGAGCGCTGGCCCTGGAGTTCGGATCCGACCCCAGACATTTAACGCACACAAACAAAAACCTAGCCGTGTGACCTTGGGCAAGTTACTTAACCCCAATTGCCCTCCAAAAAAAAGCAAAAAAAAAAAAAATATATATATATATATATATATATATATATATATATATATATATATATACATACTCCTAAAGTGAGATCTCTGAGAAAAGGGGAAAAAACAAATACACTGAAAAACAAAGTTGATTAAAGGCCACGTTCATTTAGATGTCAGATCTGGATAAATCAAAGTGTGGCCTATATTTGGACAATGATGGTGATGTTATTCCGTGTTCCTCTAACACCAAATATAATTTTTCCTGAAGTTACCATCTATTCTCTGATTAGTTCTTCCTTTCTTTTTCCTGATTCACTAGAAGATGTTTAGAGGCAAAAGAAACTGACTGAAAATTAGTTATAACATCATCAGATCAGAGATGGACAGGCTATTCTAGATAGACAGGTCTATACAAGTCTATTCTCGAATGTGTTTTGATTGGATGGAAGATAATCCTTCCAGTGGTCAAGTTGTTACCATCAGATAAACTAAAAGCATCTTAAAATCTAAATGGGCCATGAGAAGGGCACTACCTTTGCTAATCAGATGTCTGCATGCCCCTGGGACTAAATAAATATATACTTTGTATACATGTTGTCAAATGAGAAATTTAGCCCCTAATGTCAGGGCTTTCTAAAATTTCTTCTAGGTATCCAGTGAACTGGAAGACCTTTGCTATATGATTATGGGAATTTTTCCAAAACCACAGGTAATTTAAGTTTAAAAATATTCTATTTTGGAAACTACTAATTATCTAGTAAACTCATAGGATTCGAACTAGAAGAAAATACCCTGGGTGAAATGATAGCTCCTATCTGATAGTACGGTGACAGCTAGGTGATGCAGTGGATATAGAGTGTTAGGCCTGGAGTCATGGAAACTGAGTTCAAATCCAGTCTCAGACACTTACTAGCTGTGGGACAAGTCACTTAACCCTGTTTGCCTCAGTTTCCTTATCTGTAAAATGAGCTGGAGAAGGAAATGGCAAAACATTCCAGTATCTTTGCTAAGAAAACCCCAAATGGGGTCACAGAGAGTCAAACACAACTGGAACAATTCACAACAACGTTAGAAAAGAAATGTGGTGTCATTATAGACAATTAAGAAGAGAAACACTCAATATCAGCAAGAAAAAATGACAAAGGAAGAAAATATATTTAGTTATAAACATTGATTCATAAAGATTATTTAATAAACTTTTCTATGATGTTTCTTAAAATAAGATACTTTCAACCATATATGTGTGAGATGTAATGAAAAAATATATATAACGTGTCTTCTCTTCATAGGAATCAGATGAAAAAGACAACACCAAAAGGGTAAGGTGGTTTTCATTATCTTCTCATATATACATACACAGAGTGTTATAATTTAATAGTATAAAATTACACTTAGAATTTTAGGACATGGTGTGTGTGCGTGTGTGTGTGTGCATGTAGGGTCTACCCAAATAAATATATTTATATAAAGAATGTAAAATAAATACATATTTATGGGAATAAATATCTATTTAATCATTAATGTTTTATAGTAAAATCTCATTTTTTCTTTTTTTAAACAGTTCTTATTTCATTATTCTAAGACACAAAATTCAGGCAACTCAGATGTTATGGTAAGTAACAGAGCCACTTCTTATGTATAATTACTTATGCTTATTACCAAAAAATCCCTTCTTATGTGTGACTTATCTGATTGTTTTAAATTAAAGATTTGATTTGAGTTTTAGAAATTTATCTAAAAATGAGCAAATTGTATTTAGCCTTATTACTAATTATATATATAGGGTATATTGTATTTCAAATTATACATAATATGTAATACATGCAAAAATGCAGGGTTTTTAGTCTAGAGCTACAATTTGATTTGTGTAGGAAACTTCTGGTGTGAAAACTTTCTTTCCTGAGGCAAATTGGGGCTGTAGCTATAATTTATAGTCTTAGAGAGTTGTCTCTAACTTAACTAACTTATCCATGGTCACACAAATGTCAGAGGCAGAAATTGAAAGCAGGTCTTCCTGACTCCAAGGTGAGTCCTTTATCTAATATACCAAATTACCTCTATTATATTATTACTAATACCAATAAAAATAATAATAACAATACCTTTAATGCCATTAGTAATAACATGCAAACATTATTAATTATAATATTTAATCTGGACCTATGATTTCATTAATATAGGGAACTCCCCCTATGAATGTGAATTTGCAACTGTTTTTCAATTTATAATCCTAAAAAGCTGACTGGGTCCCTAAGAGAGCAAGCAACTTGCTTAGGGTCATAGAGCCAGTATACACACACACACACACACACACACACACACACACACACACACACACGTATATCTCAGAGGCAAGACTTTAACCTAGGCCTTCCAGATTCAAGGTCAGCTCTCTATTTAAAACATTTTTTTTCTTCTACGACAATATAACAGGAGAAATTTTATCTAGAAGGACGAGCCACTTTTATGAGTGACATTTATTATGTTTAGAATGATTTTAAATTGATATTTGTCCAAAACGGAAAGAAATCTTCCAGGTGCAGATTCTCCTTTGTCCCTAAATAAATACTTAGTAACTACTTAGGCCTTTAGTGAAGAAATATCTCTCAGATAAGTAAGATAACTGTATCTGGAATTCGGTTTTTCTTGTGAAGTTCAAGCTTATTTTAAAAATAACCAATTTTCCCCCTTTTGTAAATACTTAAAAACCTCTGCATTAAAATAAAGTATGCTGGGGTGGCTAGGTGGCGCAGTGAGTAGAGCGTCAGCCCTGGAGTCAGAAGGACCTGAGTTCGGATTAGGCCTCAGACACACAAACAAAAACCTAGCCTGTGACCTTGGGCAAGTTACTTAACCCCAATAGCCCTCCAAAATAAATAAATAAATAAATAAATAAAATAAAATATGCTAGCCTTACTTACATTTTTTTAAAATGTATTAATAAAAGCTCTGAGTTAATGGACTTTTTCAGTATTTAACTAAAATGCAATTTAAGGACTAAATCTAGAGCCCAGTGTATTCTAAACTTCTATATCTCTTTTTAAATTAAATAGTGGTAGCATAACCAATTTTAAGATAAATGCTTCACTCTTTTAAATATTTGGTACATTAAATACTCAAAGATGTCAATTGAGATGCTGTTATTCTAGAATTCTTCTAAATGAGTATGATAGATTATGGCATGTCCAGTTATTTTACATAAGGATTGCAATAGTTTCTTTTAGTGAATGAACTCGACCTTAGTGAATAAACTAAGTTTTAGCCAATGTGTTTAAATGAAATTCAACAACATGTATACTTGTTTCAGATGTGCTTTTGTTTTCTTCCATTTTGGCATTCTGAAAAAGCACAGCCCTCTTTTCATCTATAACCAATCACTGTCCTCTTTGTGTCCACTGTGGTCCTCCTCAGTTTACTTCCATTTAAATGCAATGCCAGGTGCTGGATGTGTCAATAGTATGTGTCTTCAGGGAACCATTTTTTCAGTGTATAAGAAATCGTCACATCTCACTGACTTGCATTTTACTAAATTCCAATCCATCCCTCTGAATATAAGTTTGCAAGCAAATGGCGGGGGTTTCATGGCTGCAACAGCGTAATGACATAATACCACTTGGTAATCATTGTGTTTACTGTTGCTGATGTTAAGGATACATTTCCTCATGCTGTGTCTTAATATCTTAGCTGAGGGAAGTTCACCCAGTTCAGCCCTTAATTTTTTTTTTTTTTGCATTTTGGAGGGCAGTTGTGACTTGCCCAAGGTCACATGGCTAGTTTTTGTGTTAATTGTCTGAGGCCAGATTTGAACTCAGGTCCTCCTGACTCCAGGGCAGGTGCTCTATTCACTGGGCCAACTAGCCGCCTTCCCTCCCCCCACCCCAACCCTAACATTTTACAGATGAAGAAACTGAGAAGGAAATGACTTGCTAGTTTAGTGTCAGATCTGGGACTAGCAGAACATAAGACCCTTGAAGGCAGGTATACTCCAAATACCTAGAACATTGTCTTGGACATGGTAGATACTTAGTTTGCTGTATTGAATTGAATAGGAGCCAAGTGTCCTGATCGCCAGTTAAGACACTTTCCACTCCAAAATGATTCTTTTCTAGAACTACTGAAGTAAATTGACAAAAATGATCATTTTATATCATCCTGAATAAAATTCAGGGGATCCAGCTCTAAGTTTCTGTCCAGTAAAAAAATCAATGGCTCAATTTGCCATGTTGATTTCTTAAAGTTGTCACACTACAAAGAACTACAAAAAGACCTCTTTGGTTCACATCGTTAGTTGTTTGTTCTCCATGTACGACTGCCCAGGAGCCAGCATGGTGGGTAAGGGCGGGGCCAGGAAACCATGGTTGCTCATGTGTCTGTATTCATGTCCTAGTCGTCTGTCGTCCATCCTTTGCTGCAGCTCGTTCCTCAACTGCATGAAAGAAGAATGAAGAGGTTCAAAGTGGACGTATGTAATATTAACTGCATGCTTGCATCTTCATTCTGTGGATGTCCATTCTGGGGGTCTTAGAAAACAATTCTTTAGATATAACACCCATGCCAGAGAAATGCATAGATCTTGGAACTAGAGGGGATTTCAGAGAAAACTGAATCCTATACCCTAATTTTACAGGAGAGGAAAACAAGAACCAGAAAATTAAGTTACCCAAAGGTACCTAACAAATTAGTGGGAGAATTGGCTCCAGGATACAGGTTTCTAGCTCTTGTTTCCATTGCATTATGCTGTCTCACATGAATGTGAAGTTAACTTGATTCTTCCTGTGGGACCCCCTATGCATCCTTATAAATTCAAGGAGCCTAAAATGTTTCCTTTCCAGCATTGTGTCCCATGTGCACTCCATTCTTAGAAAGCTTGTGGCCCAACACCATGATACTACAGTAGCCATGAGGATTCTCTCATTCAAGAGGAAGCCAGCTGGCATTTCCTAGCAAGAAGGTCCCTCATTCAGCACCATGAGGCTATAGTAGGCATCTCCTGGTGGTAAAGTCTCTTGTCACTTTATAAATAGAGCCTATAAAATGAAGGGGGGAAGGAATCCCTTAGGAGGGATTAGAAGATTTTGTTATTGAGTCATTTCAGTCATGTCTGACTCTTTATGACCCTGTTTGGGGTTTTCTTGGCAAAGATACTGGAGTGGTTTGCCTTTCCCTTCTCCAGCTCATTTTACAGGTGAAGAAACTAAGGCAAACAGGGTTAAGTGACATGCTCAGGGTCACTCAACTAAGTATTTTTATTTGAACTCAGGAAGATGAGTGTTTTGGCATTTGGGCCCAGCATTGTATCCACTGTGCCACCACCATTCTATCTTCTCTGTATTTATGATGAATAGCTCCCAATATCCTATTTAAGACCTGAGTAGGAGGGGATAAAGTTTAGGAACCTAATTAAGAAAGTAAATAGATATATTTTATTTCCACAAAATAATAAACCAAAAATACATGAAGCCAAGTATATATGTATAAGATAGATATAGCTGAGTTGAACATTTATAAATACTTTAAAATAAAGAATTTATATTTATTTAGGTTAACTTTTGTTTTCAAATCATGAAATATTTTGCCTATTCAAAATATGTTTTTTCACTTCAAATTCTAAACCCATAATTTTAAAATAGCTATAATTATTTTATTGAAATCAGATTAAAATGTTACTTTTAAATCTGAATATCTTACTCAGTTATTAAAACTATGCCACAGAGTCTATTTAATCAAAATTCTTTTTTTAAGCACAAGCTAATGCTTCAAATTAGCACTTCAAATATGCACAGTTTAATGAAAAAAGTCCTTTGTAATTTATTTTTATGGCAACCATATTTCTCCTAAAATTTTTTTAATTGCCAATAGAATGAATTCTCAGGAGTAAAATAGCCTTTGGAAACTTTAGAGATGAGTGTAAAAGTATCCATGTAGTACCTTAAAACTTTGGAATTGAAGATAGCACATTAATATAATTTTATTCTGGAAATATTCTGCAACTCTAAGAATGCTTAATTAAACTTGAAATTTTCAACAATATTCCATTTTTTTGCTCATAATGTGCCATCTAAGTTGTAGAGAGTTTCTTACAATGCAGAAAAGTTAACAGTGATTCAGTTAGAAAATATTATCTTAATCACATTTTTTCCTACAAACAAAACCAAGTATTCTGCTTTCTATCCTTTTAGGGAGTTTATCTAAATTTTCAATGTTAGCCATGAACCCAATGCCAAAATCTCTAGTTAGTTAAGGTACTCTTACATTATGTGCAATTTTTCAGAGAAGTAGTGAACCCTAAAAGCAGAGGTGTGCTGATAAATTTTTAACAATCCATTAAAAATAAAGAGGTGTGTACAACATACTTTTAAGTTTAATTTGCATTACCAGTATAGTCTCTATGACTCTCTTAAGTCTAGACAACCAACAAAAAAGTCTCAAGCTCTACTTTGTAGTTTTTGCTCATTTCAGGGGTATAAATGCTTACACTGAAAATTTAACAATTTGGCTCTCCAACAGGTTCTTGCTGGTTTCAATATACCTCTGCAGAATGGAAAGGCAATATTTAATGTCACCATAACCTTTGCTGAGCTTGGGTTACATATTAATTAGACATATATTCAGATAATGAAATACTTTAGTTACAGGAGAGAAAAAGCAATATGTGTAAATGTTTTGAGGTATTTTTTTCTATCCTATTGCCATCCTTAGATTTGGATTACCCAGAAATTTACTTTTTATTTCCTACTTCCTACAGTTAAAATCTCTATAACTTCTACTAACCAATTTCCTTTCCAAGTTAACTTTTCCAAGAGTCTCCTTCCCAGTGAAAAGGAGACTAAAGATGACACACCTACTTGAGGGTCTTCCATTTCTGTGTGTTTTGAAATAGGAGGGATAGCTATTATGTCTTAGGATAGAATCAAGATATAGAAACAGTGAAAGCCATAAGATGATGGAGCAACATAAGAAATATCTGGTTATTGAAGAAATACTTGGTTAAAATACATGGAAAGATCACCTTCCTTAGTCTAAATACTTGATGTATGATCTCTAACTTAAGAATAGATTAATTTGGATGATGGCAGAGCTCTCTACTCTGCCATGCCAGGACCTTTTCTGGAGTGGCACATCCAAGTGTGGGTGCTAGGTTGAAGGTGCTATGATAGTGAGAGGGATTGGAAATTATACCATTCAAGGACCAATGGAAGATACTGAGGATTCGTATCTAAGTTTATATTTAGAGAAGTTTCTGGGGATAAGATGGAAGATTTCTATACTCAAATATTTGAAGAGTTATCATGTAAAAGAGGGAATATTTATACTTATTCTGCTTGGTCAGAGAAGGAGGAATCAGTGAATTAAAGCCATAGAGTAATGTAGATTTGAGGGTCATTGTAATGAAGGGCTTCCTAGAAATTAAAATTGTCCAAAGTGGAATGGGTTTCTCCCAAGAGGTTGTATGTTCTCTGACAATGAAGGTCTCCAAATATAGGCTAGATCACCCTTTATCAAGGATGTTGTAGAAGGAAATTTATAAAGTAAAGGGTTGAACCAGATGATATTTGAGGTCATTTGCAACTCTGAGAATCCATGATATTATGTCAGTAAATTATAAACATTTTTGTTTGTAAATTTGCTATCCTGTTTCTTCTCTTTAGTATATGCTAACATGCCTCCCTATTAATAAGAGGTAGTAGTTTGTGTTCTGCCCTGGTCACATCATATTGTGACCTGGAAGGACTGGAGTATTATATTGAGTTCTGGGGCCCACTATTTAAAAAGATTATTGATCAATTGGAGAATGTCCATAAAGCAACCAGGATGGTAAAGGACCTTGAGTCCCTGTCATATGAATATCAGTAGCAACATTTAACCCAGGAAATAGAAGACTGAAGGGAGGTGATAGTTGTCTTCAAGTACAAAGGCTGTCATATGGAAGAGTAGTTAAGCAGAGGTATTCATAGAGTGTCTACTGAATTGGATTTATTCTATTTGGTCTTAAAGGGGAGAACCATGTGTAAAGGGCAGAAGTTACAAAAAGGCTGATTTAGCAATGTTTCCTAGCTATTGGAGCTCTGCAATAGTTCAATAAATGGACTGCCTCAAGAAGTGGCAGATTCCCCCTCATTAGAGGACTTGAGCAACTGTCAAGTATATCCCTTTTCAAATTTTTAATTAATTAATTAATTTTTAGTTTTAAACATTCACTTCCATAAGATTTTGAGCTCTAAATTTTCTCCACTTCCTTCTCTTCCCCCCTCTCCAAGACAGTGTAAAATCTGATATAGGCTCTACATGTACATTCATATTAAACATATTTTCACATTAGCTATGTTGGAAAGAAGAATTGGAACCAAAGGGAGGAACCACAAGAGAAAAGAAATAGGAAGGAGAGAGAAAAGAGAGAGAGAGAGAGAGAGAGAGAGAGAGAGAGAGAGAGAGAGAGAGAGAGAGAATAGTATGCTTTGATTAAGTATATTCTAATAGGGATTCTTGCAGGAATGGGTTGGCCATGTGACCACTGAGGTCTTTTCCATCTTTAAATTCTGTGATATGCAAATAAATCATTTATATATTACTACCTACTAATTATTCCTTTAATCACCCATGAGAGTTCCAGATAATGAGTATTGAACACAAGCAACAAAAATTTAAGATGTATTTGCTATAAAAACAGGTTTCAGGATTTTGCTAGAAGTCAGAAGAATTTCTCAGAATTTTCATGTTTAGAATTATATCATGTGATTTAAAATTGTAATTCTAGACAAAAATTGTGATTCTAGACAAATAATTTTGATAATTATTATTATTATGGTTTTAATAATGTTAATTAACAATTTTAACATGAATTAATGAAAATATTGATATGAATTAATGGAAATGTTAACATTTCCATTGTTAACAATGTTAATAATGGGGGCGGCTAGGTGGTGCAGTGAGTAGAGTGTCGGCCTTGGAGTCAGAAGGACCTGGGTTCAGATCCGGCCTCAGACACTTAGCACACACAAATAAAAAACCTAGCCGTGTGACCTTGGGCAAGTTACTTAACCCCAATTGCCCTCCAAAAAGGCAAAAAAAAGAAAAACAATGTTAATAATGGAAGTGAGATAATTCTAGGGAACGTTAGGTTTATATTCTTGCCATCTTGAAATAATTACGTGAAAAGTGTGATATTTATCTTTAAGGCAGTAAATGAGACATCTTTTATGCAAACAATTGTTTCTAAATATAAACATCTAGCTTATTGATTACTGGTATTCTTATGGCACTACCATTTTCCCAAATGTAAATAAATTGAAAAACCTCTGATGGTAAACTGAAACATTCTTAAATAAAACATACTTTTCTTTTTTTGGGAAGGTCAGTATCAGTTCGCTTTGATGTGAATTTCTGTGAAAACCCCAGGTTCTTCTTCTGTTTATCTGTTGGGGCTGTTTTTTTTGAGGTTTGCCAAAATCCTCTTCCGCATTCACAGCATCATCTGACTGAGTTTTAGAAGGCAGCTCAGAGATTATCTTGTCTGCAGCTATCATGTTTTACAAATGAGATTAAATGATTTAGCCAAGGATACCCAGGCAGCATGGCCTTCTAAGGCCAAATTTGGTTATCTTTCCATGCTCTTCTTTGTTCCCATGATAATAAGAATACATACAATCAGTACTTTTAAAGACACGCTTTAAAATGTTGTGCTTATTTTCCACTCAAAAGCCATTCTGTGGTTATTTCTATGCAGTGTCTGTCAAGCCACTTAAAGCTGAATTCTATCATGTTGCACAAGGAGGAAAATGATTTTAAATTTAACATTCTGGTAAACTGTTAGAGTCTAAAACTCATCATATACAACGCAATAAATAAAAATAGCCCTCATCTATTAAATTTTGGATTTTGTTTTTCATAAATTCTTGTATTATTGTTATTTGATTTGTCATTTTTTTTCTAGGAAGAATTCCAAGGACCTGGAAGAATTCAAAGTCGGGGTTACTTTTTATTCAGGGTATGATCATACATGGCTTTTTTTAAGTCAGTTGTTAGAGAACATTCAAACACTGTCAATGAGAATGCAGTATTATTTTAAACTGTTTTATATATGTGTTCGCATGTATACACATATACATGTATGCATGTATCCATATATATTAGATGCAGCATGGTGCAGTAGATAGAGAACTGGCAAGAAGGCCAATAAGGCTTGACTACAAGCCCTGCTTCTGACACATACTGGCTGTGTAACCCTAGGCAACTTATTTAACATCTCAGTGGTCTAGGAAGTTCTCTAAGATTGTAAGTTGTAGTGTCTATGCCAATGCCAACCTGGAGTGAGAGGGAGTTTTCTCACGAAGAAGCACTCTATACCCATGAAATCACAGAGCCGATCCCTCTTCCTATATAATACACACATATGACACATACATGAAGTTATTGGTATTAATTTCAATTTTTTCTAAGACTGTTTTAAGACTATTTCACCTCTTCATCCTAGTAGATAACAATAGGTAAAATGGAACCGTGTGATGGAATTTTTTTCTGGATTTCTCTAAGAGCTTCTTCCTAACTTGGTAGAGTTAGAGAAATGGGGTTAGAGCCTGGACAATCAGGTTCACTGTTTCCATGACAATTCTGACTTTCAATGTACACAGGGTAATATATGGAGGTCAACAAATCTAACTGAGACTGTCAAGAATGACTTTATTATGTATTGTATTATTGTGTGTTCAAAACTTTTCTCAGTAATAACATAGACAGTTCAGATAATTAGGGAAAGGACTAAAGTTTCTATATAGAATTCATCTGGGTGGAGGCATGGAGAAGTTTACTTTTACTTTCCTTGGCATAGACAACTTCCAGTAAGGAAGCTGCCTATAACAATGCAAAGTTAAAACTCACTGGTCTTGGAGAGTTGCCTAGAGCACCAAGCATCTAGTTAGGGTCACAGCCTGTAGACTTCAAAAGAAGGGCTTGAATGCAAAACTTTCTGACTCTAAGGTCAGGTCTCTGTCCTCTACACTGTTGCCGCTCTATGGTATTAAATATCTGAATAAAAGTGGAAAGATCTTGTTAAATATCCAGACATTTTATTAAAAATTACCAAGTACTAGGGTATTTTATAATTATGGGCTAATAAGCTGGCTTTCTCCTAGATTGTGTTGCCTATTATAGCTTGAGATTTAATTTTGGTTTCTTTCTACCACTAAGATAGTATTTTACCAAATGAACATTTGGCTTTTCTCTGGCTCCACATTTATAAATGAAGCTAATAATTTACACATATTTCTTTCTTTTTTTCTTTTTTTTTTGCTTTTTGGAGGGCAGTTGGGGTTAAGTGACCTGCCCAAGGTCACACAGCTAGTTTTTGTGCTAAGTGTCTGAGGCCAGATTTGAACTCAGGTCCTCCTGACTCCAGGGCTGGTACTCTATTCACTACGCCACCTAGCTGCCCCATACAAGTATTTTTTAAAGTTACTTATGAAAAGTAAATAATGAATGATACTGTAAATAATAATACATCAAAAGTAAATTATTTCCTCAGTATGGGCCCACCCTCCCTTGCAACAGGATCTCTGCTCCTCCAAAGTTTAGTTGATTTGACTAAAAAAATTATCAACCCACATCCATCATAGGGATAAGTCTCTTCAGACTTAGCCAGGCTAAAGTACTCTAAGGTTGAAATTCTGACAAGTGAAGAATTATGACTTTTATCTTTGTTTAGTGGCGTTTGTTAACTGTTTCATGGATTACTTATAGCCTAAGTGGTAACATTTTTCTTAATTGATAACTTGTTGTGTTTTTTTTAAAGGAATATTGACAATTGTAGTTTCTCACATATCTAAAAAAAAGTAAGAGTTACAGGCAATGGCAGGGGGGGAGGGGGAGAGTCAGCATTCTAATAGATACTAATAAATGTGGATATCCCTTCCAGTAATATAGACCACAAATCATATGTGCTTATTATCCCAAGCAACTCTGCTCTCTGTCTTCCCATACCCAAAGTGATACTCATGATACTATAACATGAAAAAATGAGGAATAAGACATAATAATAACATAGGATAATATAAGATATATTTTCAAATTTCAGTTAATCTCCACATTTATTCAAAAGAGTAAGGCATACTTCACATATAAGGAATCTCTGGCACCAAACACATTCTTCCCCTATAGAAGTTATATTCACTCTCTAGGGTCACTAACGAACATTTAACTAAGTAATTGTCCCAGTCGATCAAGTAGACTGAAAGTTAAATTAACTTCCCTAGGTGAATAAATCCATGTGGGAATCTAGGTCAACAAATCTACCTGAGACTAAGTAAGAATGACTTTATTATGTATTTTATTATTGTGTGTTCAAAACTTTTCTCAGTAATTCAGGGCTTTTGCATTTGTTGCTGTTTTTCCTTTTTTTAGTTGCTTTTTAGCAACTTTAAAAAAGTTGCTGCTTTTACTTCAGAAACTATTCCCAAAACTCTTGCTTCTTTAATACAAGGTGTCCCAAAAATCTTAGTGCAACGATAAGCTTTAATAAGCTTTAGACTACACTAATATTTTTGGGACACCCTATATATTATCAGTGAACTGACTAAGCCTGATCCCATCAGGTCTATTTATGTCAGCATCAAACTAAAATGATTGTACATGTATTCTGTAAAGCTATAATGAAAAATAAAATCAAAATGAGAATTATCACCTTGTGAATAAAATAGAAACCATCTGTTAGTTAAACTGAGCTAATTTCTAATTTGCCTTTGTTATTTTTTTTTTTTAGCCTCGAAATGGGAGGTCAACAATTTTCCACTAAAAGGTACTTGTTTCATATTTTTAACCCGGTTTCAAATGTTCTCAAAATAAAGTCTGTTGAAATTATTTTCATTATATTAACATATATCTTACCATATGTTCAACAGTGTGCGTGTGTGTGTGTATGTGTGTGTGTGTGTGTGTGGTATGGAGACTTTATGAAATGGATTTTTATAAAATGAGTCTTGTTGTTTTCAAGGAGAGGTTGGAAGGGAAATAGTAGAACTTCAGCCATTCTTGTAAGTCCCACCAAATCAGGTAACTTTGATTGGTTCATGTGTGTCTTGGGCTACAGGGACAGTAATGGGAATACAGTGAGGAGCACAGAAACTGTCTACAGTAATCAATATTCGAACGATCTATGATCTCATTGATTTTGAATTCTCCCCAATGGTATTGGTTGTAACACTTTCATGCCTGCAGATGCTATTCAATTTTTGTCCATTTTCTCCCAAAAGTTGGCCACAACATGCTAGCAGCCTTCCTTGATTTCTCCTCACATCGCAAGAGCCCTCTGATAGTACATCTGTCATCCCTTACCTTTGCCATGTGACCTGCCCGTTTTCTCATCCTGTCATACAATTCTTTAACGACTTCTTTTACTTCTATTCTTTGGAGTTCCTCCATGGTTCCTCCATGACCAAGGTCCACTAATATCCACCATGTTCTTCTATTGCCCTCTGTGTGATACTCATATAGTCATCGTTAGTTCTTCAGAAGCAGTTTGGTATTCCATGTCTTGCCACAATATAGCAACATCGGCAAAATGTTAATATAGAAAAACTGGGCTTTTGATTTCATAGGAAGCTTGGAGTCAGTAAAAAAAGATCTGTAGTTTCCCAAATCAATCCAACCTGCTCTTTTCTTCCTTTTCAACTCTAGGCCCAATTTATTGTCTATCAGTATTGTCTTTCTGATATATCGTTGTTGGCCGAGTTTTATAGGATGTCTATCCAAATGCATATTGAAGTCCTTCCAGGTTCTTACGACCTATCAGAGTATGTTTCACTGGCATAGCTTTTATGAAATGGAGCCACCTCCTCACCATACCATTCACTAGGACATTAGTGTCCTAATGTCACTAGAAATCATAAAAGGATTTAAAAATTTAATTCAGCAAGCAAACCTCAATTGTGTGCCAGGCACTGTGCTCCTTCTGGAAATATTAAGATGTAAAATAAAACACACCTAGTTAAATAAATGTCTAGCTGTGCAATTCAGTTTAAGACACAGCTTAATTATCTACATGGTGGTTAGCTCTGTGCAGTGGCTTATGAATTTATTCCATAGATGGAATTTAAATTTAGTACCTATAAAATTTAAAAATATAAATGTAGTACAAAAATGAGAATTTGCATAGGGATGCTTCATTTAAAACAAACTATTCATAACTTCTGATGGCATCAAGGAACTTTATACATTACAATTGAGTTGCTTAGTAAAGCACTTTGATATTTTGTTATTGTTCAATAGTGTCTTTATGACCCCAACTGGCGTTTTATTGGCAAAGATACTTGAATGGTTTGCCATTTCCTTCTCTAGCTCATTTTCCAGATGAGGAAACTGAGGCAAATTTGGGTAAGTGACTTGCCCAGCATCACACAGCTAGTAAGTATCTGGGGCTAGATTTGAACTTAGGTCTTCCTGACTCCAAGTCTGACTCTACTGAGCCACTATCCACTAGCTGCCACTTTAATATTTGAATGAGTGTAAACATAAGCATAGCTGCTATTATATTTTTTAAAGTATTATCCAGAGGGGGCGGGTAGGTGGCCCAGTGAATAGAGCACTGGCCCTAGAGTCAGGAGGACCTGAGTTCAAATCCGGCATCAGACATTTGACACAATTAATAGCCCTGTAACAGGGGAAAAGAAGAAATCTCAACTGTCTTCTCTTTGTATGAAGAAATGTTTCAGTGTGCATATATCTTTAATATGACACTTCTTCCTAATTGTAATTTCTTTATCTTACAGGCCTTTGAACTACTTTTATGTTGAAGGAGTGGCCATGCAGAGAACATGGGATTTTGTTGTTGTTGTTGTTCAAAGAATATTTCCTATCGATTGTATAATTTCTGACAATTCCTTGGAATGTAAATGGGCCACAGTTAGATTTAGTTAAGAATGTAATTTTTTAAAATTTCATCTTAAAATGTTTCCTAGTGGTCTAATACTTACTTGTGTTTAATAAAACTGATTAATAAACCTTAATACTAGTGTTTAATAAAACTGATTCTTGCATGTCAGAAACATTGCTCTTGTCAGTTTTCTTTATCAACATTTTGTTGAAATGAGAGACGTTTGGTAGAGAAATGATCTTAATATTTTATTTCATCCTAATGAAGGTACATATGTGCTTTTTTGCTTTCAGGGATAAAAATCAATGAAGCTTTTTTTTTTTTTAAACAAAGGAGTGGGAATATAATGGGGCAGACAATACAGCTTCCACCATACAAAGGACTTTGTGTGCCAGTGCTGACAACACCAAAGGACTCTGTGTTAATGCTAACTCTTGTCACTTGCTTGGAAAATTAAAGTACATGTTTAGGGAGGGTGGGGCAGCTTTCTCAATGAATACAAAGTTAAAATATTATTTCTTGAGATTAATTTGTAATTCATCAAAGAGTCCGATTAAGTAAGCAACTTGTGATTTTCAGATTTTCTTCTGAAGTCATATATACTACAATATTACTACCATTCCCCTCCACTAAGTCGTCCCCCCACGCGTGGAAGCGCCCTGTATCGCCCTAGAAGGCAGTGTCAGCTTAGGGCAAACTCAGGCTGCAGCTCCCTGTGCAGGCAAGGCTTAGAGTTAGGGCCAGGGACTGACTCAATTAAGATAAATGTGGATATATAGATCAGACAGAGATCTGAGTTCCTCGTTTAACGCAGTTTAAGACAGCTCAGAATCGAGAGGGCGGCAGGGAAAACGTATCAGAAAGGTTGTGATCTGCTTGGGTGTAGGAAGTGCCAATATCCATAAAATCACAGATCTTGAGAGAATTACTAACATACAAAGGAGCTAAGCTAGCAATGCTCGGCCTCCTCAAGATAACGAGAAGGATGCGCAGTGGATCCATAGTAGTTTTGGAGCTCGTTGGGAGGTGGTGAATGAAGCTGTAGCACCCTCAGAACATCTATGGCTAAGTCTAGGTCTCTGCGTTCTCTTGCAGGCAGTCTACCCCCGAAGCTTCTCAGTTACCAGGCAACGGGACCTTCCCCGTGGAGCGCAAGAGGATTAAGTAGTACTTGGGCCAACTGGGCTAGGCGAGGCTGGGTTCTGAGCTAGCTTCCCAAGGTAGAGTTTGAAACCAGCTTGGCCCCGCACCTGTCTGAGCCCCTCAGGGAGCCTGCGCGGGCACTCCAAACTGTTGGAAAGCGTCCAGCACGCCGGGGCCGTGCGCTCCCAGAGCGGTGGCAGCGACGAGGAGGGGCTCAGGCATTCAGAGCTGCCCGGGGCTGCCCTAGGCTCCCCCAGTCCCTAAGCCCCTGCAAGGCGTCGCTGCCCCCTTCCTTCCACGTAGCCCGGAACGCTTGAGCAGGGGACCCGTACACAATGCAGGTGAGTTGCTGGGAAGGAAGCGGGACTGTAGAGAGGGAGTTTTTCGTTCTTGGCGAGGAGTGGTGGAGGGCCGAGAGGGGCACACAGGTAAGCTGGTCCCTCTTCTGGAGTTTGTCACGGTCCCCAAAAGGAGAAATCCCAGTTATAGGAAGAGGCCTGGGATTTAGTATCAGAGCTCCGCCACTAAATTTACTGTGTGGCCCCGGGCAAGTCACTTAGCTTCTCTGGGCCTCGGTTGTCTCATCTGTAAAATGAAGTTACACTTAAATGGCGTAGGAGACCCCTCTTAGCTTTAAAGCTATGACCCTTGTGCTTTTCGAGGATTGCTGTACCCGTCTTGCTAAGAGACAATGTAGACTACCAGCATCAAATGCATCCCAGCCTTATCTGTGAAGTGGAGCCCTTGCCTTACTTAACCAAAACACACAGTCGAGCTTTAAGCTTTATAAAGCGCCTTCCTCAGAGCAACCCTTTGAAGGCGATTGAGCAAGGGCATTGCCTCTCCTGCATCTCCGTTTACTTGTGGTGAAGCCGCGTTTCTCTAGGTGAGGGTAGGTGGAACCTACTAGTATATGTTGGGGTCACATGTATAGAAGCGGAGTGTGGGAGCCTGCGCGGGGACTTTATTCCCTGGGTTCAAACCCCAAGAAAAATTTTGTTTCAGGAGCACAAGTTTCTTTGCTCTGAATTAGCCTGACTTTCTAGAGTATTATATAGTTTTGTTGTTGTTGTTACTTTGTTTTTCATTTTTTGGAGTGTGGAAGGCAGGGCAATTGGGGTTAAGCGACTTGCCCAAGGTCACACAGCTAGTAAGTGTTAAGTGTCTGAGGTCGGATTTGAACTCAGGTCCTCCTCTCTCCAGGGCTGGTGCTCTCTATTCACTGGGCCACCTAGCCAGCCCTACTCTATACGTCTAATGATCCCTAGAGCAAAATTTCCATTTTCTAACATCTGATCTCTAACATAATCTCTAAGGTCCTTTGTAACTGTTAATCCCATGATTTTATTTACATACATATCTAGAATGGCCTGGCTTCTTTACCTTAAAACTTAATTGTTAGGAAAAATAAGTTGTAAATAGTAATTTTAAAAGTGAGCTGGTTCTGTATTCCTGGAACCGAAAAAGGGAGTAGAATGGGTCGAGTAAAAGTTTGGGATTGAAATATGCTACCAGTCATTAGTTTATGAGGAAATTGCTTGATAACCTAAAGGGACTGTTTGGTGCCAAACTTCAGTTTGCTTATCTCTTTCCAACTAGCAGAAAGATTTAATTCTGATTCAAGGAAAATAAAATGTAGAGTTGAAAGGGACCTTGGACATCGTCTATCTAGCGCAGCTTCATTTTACAGGTGAGGAAACTGAGGCCCATGTGGTAGGTAAGGTAGTAAATGTCGGGACTAGGGTTCTAGTCCTTTGACTTTATCCAATCCTCTGGCTTGTACACAGGATTTTATCAGCCAAGAATGGACTGTGCCTTTTGTTTGCTTTTAAGGGCTAAGTAGGATAGGTGGATAATGTGGAAGAAGTGTAAGCTGCTGTTTGGAATGGGATGTTAAAGGGGTTTAGGCAGAATTAGGCAAGAGGACAAAATATGTGTTGTAAGAATAGCTGTTTGAGACTTTAAAACGTGTTGCTCAACACACCATTTTATTATTTTAGATTCATTAAGCTTTAGTCATTTGTATGTAATTTATATTTTAGTCATTAAATGTAATGTGAAACATCTGTTATCTCCCCTCCCCTCTTTACTACAGAATACATAGGAAAAAACAAAACTGGAGCAACCAGCTAAGGGTGACTTATTTGCTTTTGTTGAATTTTATGAATTTTCCAAAGTCTTCTATTTGGAGATTGCTTACAAGTTTAGTTTTGACCTTTAGTGTTTCATTCCAAAATACTCCCCTCCCACACCTCACCTCACTCTCACCTGACTGTGCTTATTTAAAATAAGCCTGTGTGAGTTATTGAATTCAAAGCCTGTAGAAACTAATATTAAGAAGTGTGCCTAGAGGGTCTGTATCATTTTATTCAAAACTAGTCATCTTAGGACCCACAAATATGTGGATTTTGCATTGTTATGAAAGTAGTAAAGTTTGTTTTTGTCACTTGTGAATGTAGGTCTAACTTGGAGGCCCCTACAAATATATCTTTAATTAAAGAATACCACTTTGGAGGCATATTATTGTTTAAAAATTTTGATTGATATCTTTCATTTTCACATTGCCTAAAATTTTCCCTGTTAGCTCTCCTCTGATTGAGTTATGGGGTTTTTTTTTTTATAAGTTTTTTTAAAGGTGAAGAGAAAAAACTCAGCAAAATCAATCAATAAATAAAAATACCCCTGTCATTATATGTAATGTGAAACATCTGTTATCTCACCTCCCCAAGGAGTGTGTATGTGGGGGGTGGGGGTGGATCTTGTCATATTTATCCTTTGGGACCAAAATTATTTCTTGTAATGTTGGAACATAAATTTTCTTTTTTGTTTTGTTTTGTTTTGGAGGGCAATTGGGATTAAGTAACTTGCCCAAGGTCACAGGGCTAGGTTTTTTGTTTTTGTGTATTAAGTGTCTGAGGCCAGATCCAAACTCAGGTCCTTCTGACTCCAGGGCCTGCGCTCTACTCATTGCGCCCCCTAGCCGCCCCTAGGAACATAAATTTTCTATGGTTTTGTAGTGGTTCTTTCCATTTACATTATTGTAATAGGTGTGTGTGCTGTTTTCTTGGTTCTGCATGCTTGACTTTGTATTGTAAAAGTTTTTCAATGCTTCTCTGTATTCATCAAGCCCATCTTTTCTTCCAACACTGCTATAATCCATTATATTCATTACCACAATTTTAGATATTATCTAATCAATGGACACCAATTTTGTTACCACACACACAAAAAATATGTTTCCATATATATATTGGTTTTACAGAGTCTTTCCTTTTTAAATTAATGAACTTCTTTATAACTAGGAGTGGATATCTAGGTGAAAGGGTATGGACATTTTAACCAGTTTATTTGTATAAGTCAAAATTGCTTTCCAGAATGGATCTACCAATTCACCCTCCACCAACAATTTATGAGTGAACCTCTCTTATCACAGTTCCTCCAATGACTGTTCCCATTACTTGCCATCTTTGTAAATTTGCTGGGTTATGAGATTAAACTCTAGAAGCACATTTAAGTGATAATTAACCCCAAATTGGTAACTAGAAAATTAACTATATATTGTTTTAGTTTGTGCAGCTCTGAGGAATTTAAGACATAGCAGATGTGTAGATGCTACAAAGGTGGGACAGATAAGTAATATGTTGAAAGACAGTAAAAATTTAGAAATATCTCAATAGGCCTAAAATGATGGACTAAATCCGGCAAGATGAAATTTAGTTGAAATAAAGGTATTATATTATATTATATTTGAGCTTAAAAAAGTTGACAGTTGTAGGATTGGAGAAATGTGTATAGACAACAACTCACATAAAAAAGATAGCGGGACTATAGTAGACTTCAAGTCCAGTTTAAGGCAACACTAACATAGCCACAAAAATTAATGCAATCTTAGATTACATTAAGAGTCAACAGAATTAGAGGGATAATTTCCTCTGTATTCTTCTTTGGGAAGAGCACATCTAGATTGTTATGTTCAAATCAATTCAACAGACATTCGGTACCTACCATTTGCAAGTCATTGTACTAGATGCTAGAGATAGACAGTTGAAACAATCCTTGCCCTCAGGGAGCTTACCTTCTTTTGTCAGGGAATACAACATGTACACACATAAATACTAAGTGATGTAAAATAACTTCAAGAGAAAATGAGTGCTGAGATCAGGTAACAGGAAAGTAGACATGTTCAAATAATTAACTTAAAATCTTCCAACCGAACGTAATAAAAACAATTACACATATACTTAGGCAATAATACTTGTTTACCCATATAATGTTATATCATGGGCGCTGTAAATGTTGCATTGGTGCTATAGATGTGTGCCTTGCATATAAGTTAATGTTTATGAGCAATAATTACTGCATATCTTGAGTATACTTCTGTACTGTTCATTTTCATAGTCATTTACTTTTGTGTTAGTATCATGCATTTATTGCCTGTTAGATGTATCTGCGCATGAAATTAGTCTGTTAACGAGTGGGTTTTGCTATTTATTCATGTGCACTTATTTTCCTGTTTCTGCAAATTTATTTTGTAGTGCTACTGTTACTGCTTTACTTTTTGTTTTCTGTTATGCATAATTGCTTGTTTTCAGTGGTTATGCCTGTCTTACTGTTACGTATGCATTTTTATGAACGGCATGTCATTTTAACATGTAGTAACTCTATTAGTCTATCACGTGAGGTTTTATACCAGAGATGTCAAATATATGGCCCACAACACTCCTGAGTACAGCCAAACCAGATTAAAATGTAATTGGGAAACAGTTGACAAAATAAATAAAAAATATAATAAAACAGAGATAATATTACATTTTCAGAATTAAGTCAATATTGCAGCCCATAAGGATCCTTATGTATGGTTTGGTGACCCCCATTTCTATTTGAGTTTGACACCACTGCTTTAAACCAATGTGTTCAGATAAATAGCTATTTATCTATCTAATAATATTGCTGTGTATGAACCTGTGAAGATTATCTGGAATACTGGGCTAATCATTCTTGTACTTTTAAATGTGAATTTTTTGGTTGATGCTGTGAAATGTAAATCTAATAGTGATTTACATCTGGCTTTGCAAGGGATTGAAACATTCCAAACCCTAGGGAAGGAGGTAGCAAGGTTTTGGGGAGATGGATTATTCCTTTGCAGGCATGAAAAGAAGGTTCTTAGAGTTTATTTCTGTATTTTTGGGAAACAGTCTCAAACAGAATTGATAGTCTCAGACAGCATTGTTTCTTTCTATTCTGGGAGAGAGATTCTTGAGGGTTGGGACATAGGGTTGGAATGTTTTTGCTTGTGATTGAAGAGAGGGAGGAGATTTTAAAGTAGAGTGAAAAGTTAGCCGGAGCTGCTGTTGAACATGACTGTGTTTCACTGTGGAGGCAGATGCCGTTGTCCACTTCGACAGATGGGAGAGCTGTGACCAGAGAGAGGTATGATTCTGAACAGTGATGAAATGGCTCCTAAACAAGAATTCATGTGAATGAAGTGCCTTCCTCCCACACTTCTATTTGAAAGGATAGATTTCCTATTGAGCGTTTTCTGTTCTTTAAAGTTGTTTACTTTCTATTAGAATTAACAACAGTTCTGGCTAGTTTGAGATAAAGTACCGATCCTAATTTCTTAGTAGCGTGTTTCCGTTATTTACGAGAGGGCAAAAAGTAAGCAGACAGTTATAGGCATGTAATACTGATTTTAGAAAAGGACAGAATGATGATTTGGTCAAGAGTGTCAAGTTTCTACCCTGGCTTGTGCCTCAGAGTGAAGAGAGAGAATTTCAATAATTTTGATTTATTAATTTTTATAAATGCCAGAAAACCAGTGTAGCAGCAAACACTCTAGCATATCTAGGGTGGCTGCTAACACAGGTTCCTAAATCTGCTATTCTAAAGGAAAGCATCCCAAGATAGGTTAACAATCTTGCTTTAATCAAACATATGTCATTTACCTAGTTCAGAGGGAAAAGGTCCATACCCCGAACTTCAGAGAATACAGAGGTTACAAGCAGACAAAAAATACAAACAGAGAAACAGATCAGCAGACAGGCTTCCAGCTGTCTGACTATTACATCCATACCTCATCAGTTACCAGAGAGGGAAGCACCAACATCTGGGTTTTCAAAGCCAGGGGGCTCAAGGGCTGCCCAGAGTCTCATCTGGCCAAATCTCACAACTCTTCTCAAAGTGAGCCCCAAAACAAAACCTCACATCAGGGTATACATAGCCTTCTCCTGGCTCAGAGAATGTCATAGCCCTCTTAACCCACTGCCCAATCACAAAGTAACAGGTGTGGGCATTCCTAAAAAACAAGCCTCCTGCCACAGGCTCCATGTGAACACATTCAGCCTATTAGGAGGCAGAGTATATTTTCAAATCAGGGAAGGTTCTCTGAGTCACTTAAGCCTATCAAAGGGCCTAGGGGCTTTTCTGTCTTCAGGCCAAAGAAAGTTGTCATTCAAGCCTGGGTTGTCAGGTCATGATTTCCTCCCCATTGTTTTGTACATGAATGTTCAAAAGACATTCTTCTTTAGGGATGGAGCCAGTATGGTGACTAGGGAGTAAGATACTGTGTGGTAGGAGAAATAAAGAAGGATCTGGATATAGCTGGCAATGCCCACATTCCAATGGTGAATGCCAGAGTAAGAACAAGCTACTTCCGTTCATTTTAGCTTTCATTCTCAAAACACAGCACCGAGGAGATAGATGGATAGATGGGTGTGTCTATACATAAATACTCCCACACATATATTAGATATGTGATGATATATGTATATGTATATTTGCCTTAAGCTCAGTCGTTAAGAGGTTCACTTTTTAATGGTCATATATTTAGTAAATATCTGAGCTGGGATTGAACTCACGTCTGCCTCACTCCTGGCCTAGCACTCAATCCAACCCATGCCCCATTGTCTTCTTGGTAAAGTCTAAATTTTGTAGTAAAGATAAAGGACTGGCATGAAAGCCCTGCAAAGACAGTCACAGGAAAAGGAGAAGGTGTCAGATTTGGGGAAGGAAATAGGAAAAAGTGAGCTATGGGATTTACAAGACCAATTCCTATGTTGAGTAAGCTACTCTATGAATGTCAAGGGCTTTGGGAATTGCACCAATTCTTTAACCAGTTAGGAGACATTTTTTCCCACTGGGATTTCATCACTGTGTGTAAACTTCTCCCCACCAATGCAGATCAACAATTCATCTGTAATTTATCATCCTAGGGAATTCTCCTCAGGGCACTGAGAGAGGTTAAGTGAGTTGTGACTGGCCACAGATTAACATTTAGCAAAGGTAGGACTTGACCCAGGTCTTTCTCACCCTAAAGCTGGTTCTTTATTCATAATCCCATGCTGCCTTTCAGGGAGGGACTAATCTAATCTGTATGATGAATCATGGTTCTTAAAGTACTGACTATTCCTGAAGTATGGGATATGAAGGGATTTTTTTCATGACCTCTGTGTGTGTGTGTGTGTGTGTGTGTGTGTGAATCCACCTGCAATCCAGGTGGGTTATATTTTTGAATGACATTGGGGAATCCAGGAAAGGTCATTGTAAAATCTTTTCTCCGTGTTTCTCTTTTATTCCTACTTTGCTTTGATGAAAAACAGTGCTTTTGTAGGAGGTCTATAAACAATACTTTCAAGGGGTCCGTGAGGTCAAAATTATTTTTTATGATAATACTAAGATCTTAGATTTCTTATGTGTGGTCAGTTTGGTAGACATAACTCACAAGAACAAAAGTACTTTGAAGGGACCTTAATAATTTTTAAGAATAAACAGGAATACCAAGACCAAAAAGTTTCACTGCCTTGGACAATGAGCTAGAAGAAATGTCAGCAACCTCAGTATGGTGCTCATGAGGAAGCAGCTATCAGCTTAAATCTTGACTTGCCACTTTTGACAGCCCTGCCCCAAAAGGAAGAGTCCCATCTTATCATTATACTGGCTTGATAGTACCTAAATCTCATTTTTCACCTCAATTCTTTCAGCCTTTAAAGAAACAATGTTCCCAGCATTCTGGATGTTTGCTTCTTACTTGCCTGGCCAGTCTCTCCGGTGTATTTTCAGTCTTCTATAAAAGAAATTCCAATAGTCTGATGTTTGGTTTTTCTTGTTTAGTGAAAGCAAGCACAACTATTTCTGCCTTTAAAGGGATTGCATTCTAATGGGAAAAGCAGTTAAAAGAGAGCCAGAAAGCACGGGGGTGGATCATGGTTTAGAAATGCTTGGGAAATGACTTGCAGGCTTGGTTCAAAGCAAGAGAAGGTAAAGGTCACCTATCAGAGCCAAGGGACCCAAGGTAGAATCCAGATGGTTGCCATGGGAGGAAGTTTTGGAAGGTGGTTGAGGAGGAGGTAGCCTGGTCTGGAAATCTCTGGGAAGTGACATGAAGGGCAAGATATGGTGAAAGTTTATCTGTCAGAGCACAGGGACCCTGGGTACAGGGGATTTGATGGATGGGGAATGAGGAGGATGGCTAGAATGGAGTCAGCATGATTTGGAAATGTCCAGGAAGAAAAAAATTGAGCTGTAACTGAGTTGAATTTTGAATAAACTGAGAGGAGAATAGAGAAGGGAGTGTGATAAATGTTGGATCAGCCTTTATTTGGGAAAAGTTTTTTGGTGAAAGAAACATCATTAACATAAGTTTTGACAACAACAAATAAATTAAACATTTGGTGTGATACAAAAGCCAATGGAATGATTTTCCATTTTCAAAATTATGACTCCACTAAAGCTCTTCGATTTCTAGTGACCTCTTGAAAGTGTAAAATCCAGTGATCTTTTCTCAGTCAGTAACCTCCTTGACTACTTCAGCTTTTAACATTGTTGACTGTCTGTTTCTTCTTGTTCCTTTTTTTTCTTTAGACTTCTGTAACAGTGGTCACTCCTGGTTCTCCTCTTATCTGTGTGACCATTCTTCATTTTACCTTCCTCTTCCCATTCTCCAGACCGTGTCCTAAGTTCTCTACCCTTTGCAATTTCATCTAGAACCAAGGCTTCAGCTGTGCAAATGACACTCAATTCTATATATTATCTCTCATCTCTCCCCAGAGCTCCTAATTACCTCCCGGACACCTGTATGCCCCTCTCTGATAGCTCACATTCAACATATCCAAAATGGAACTCATCTTTCTCACTTTGCCTACCCATTCTTCTAAATTTCATATTTCAATCAATCAAACAAAAAAAAACATTTATCAATCACTTATTTAGTGTCAGGCACTCTGCTTAGCTATGAGGATACAGAGAAAGACAAAAGCAGTCTCTGCCTTCAAGGAGCTCATGTTCAGATGGAGAGAGAACATGTAAAAAACTAGATATCTATGAATTATATAGAGTGTAATATGAGGCAGTCTCAGAGCAGAAGGCACTAAAGGCTTGGTGGAATGGGGAGATGACCATGAAAGACCTCTTGCAGAAAGTGAAATTTGAGCTGTCATGAAGGAAGCCAGGGAAAGTGTTCATTAGTTTATATACTTATACCAAATGACATAGCATCTACTTTAAAGAAAAATTAATTGAATTACAAAGAATAGAGGAGCAACCATCATACTTGGGGACCTCATTATATCCCCTTTCAGACATAGCCTAACAGATAAAAAAAGAAGTTTAAGACCTGAATAGAACTCTAGAAAATTAAATATGATTGCTTTTTGGTGATTACTGAATGAGCATAGAAAGGAGTATGCATATTTTTCAACTGTTTCTTGCAACTTTATAAAAATTGACTAGGGGGTAGGGTATAAAACCTAAATGAGGAAAAGAAGACATATTGAATACATCTTTTATTAATCACAATATGATAAAATCACACTAAAGGGAACTCAAAGAAAGGAGAATAAATCATTTAATCCTAAACAATTGTGGGAGTCAAAGAACAAATCATAGAAACAATAGATAATTTAATTAAAGAAAATGGCAACATACCAAAACTTTGGATTCAGTTAAAGTAGCCCTTAAGGGAAAATTTATATTGTTCAGCACTTTCATAGATAAAAGAGAGAACAAATCAATGAACTGGGCATGCAGCTTAAAAAAAAACAAACCTAGGAAAGAAATAAATTTGTAAACTCTAAATAAATTCAAAATTTTTTAAAATCTGAAAATCAAAGAAGAGATTAACAAAATTAAAAGAAAAAAGTGTCATGGAATTGATATGTAAAATTAAGAACATTTTTAAAAATGATAATCTGGTTTAAAAAGAAAGGGAAACCAAATTACTAATATAAATTTTAAAAAAGATTTTCTATAAAGTAAGAAGAAATAAAGGAAAATATTAAAAGTTGTTTTGCATGATAATATACCAACAAAATTAATAATATAAATGAAATAAGTTAATTTTAAAATACAAAATGTTCAAATTAACATAATAAACAGGGAAATTAAATGAGCCCATTTCAGAAAAATAAATTGAACAAACCATAAATATATTTTCAAGGTAAAGGCAGAGAGGAGACTTAGGATCAGATAGATTTTTAAATATGTTTAATCAAATGTTCAATAAATAATTCCAACATAAACTAAAAGACTAACAAAGATGGTAGAGGAAGGGACATATAGCCCAGTTCCTCCCACATCTACTCTAACAAAGAAGGCTGCCAGACTAAGTAGTGATTGGGAAATTGAAAGAGGAAAAAAAAAGTAGGTCATCTTTCTAACAGATTTGGCCCATAGTCAAGTGTCCAGAACAGGAAATGTAGAACCAAGGTGGATCAAGATCCCAGGCCCAGATCCTGGGCTCAGAATATGGCCACAATGCTCTTGCTCTTACTCTTATCTTGGAGAGAAGATCACAGACACCCCTGGGCTCAGAACAGGACCACAATACTCAAACCTAAAGCAGGATTCTGGCTGCAGTCTCTTGGATCAGAATAGGAATAAATAGGCAACATTGTCCTTCTGAACCAGTAGACTCTAAAGTCTAAATTACTAAAGAAAAGAATCATAAAATGAAAGCTAAAGAGGAAAGACTATAGAGAAAAAACTATAGAAGAAAGAGAATTAACAGTTTTTCATGAAAGGTACAGAATTTCACCATCAAGTAACCAACTCCCTGAAAATCAGAATGCATCAAATAGAAGTTAATAATTCCATGAGACAACAAGAAACATTAAAACAAAATCAAAAGTCAAAAAATAGGAGAGCAGTTTGTATGTAAATATATGTAAAAGAATTGAATGTTTATTAGCTTGGCTGTTTACAGATTGTGGGATACCTGGGATACCGATTATGTAATCAGATTCAAAGTAATGTATTCACATAGTAAAGTGCTTTAGCACAGTGCCTGGCATGTAATAGGTACTGTTTAAATACTTATTCCCTTATCTTCCCCTTCTTCCCCAAAGAAAAACAATCACATGATCCTGTCAAAAGATATCAAAAAATCTTTTGACCAAATAAACACCCCAAATTTAAATATTAAAAAAAATTCCATAATAGATGAGTGGTCAAAGAATGTGAACAAATAGTTCTCAAAAAGAAGAATTGCAAAATACATGAAAGAAAGCTCCATTATCACTAATGCAAATCAGAACAATCCTGAGGTTTTATTTCATTCCTAGCAAATTCAAAAATGGAAAGAACAGTAACCACAAACAATTGAAAGTGAATGATAACAAAATAATTTTTTTTAAAACAGCCTCAAAGAGGAGATATGAGAAGATACTTCCTTTCCCTCCTTGGAAGGGGAGGAGTCCATGAGTATAAAACGTTTCTTCTAGTCTGATTTTTATAATGTGTTGATTGGTTTGCTGATTCTAAACCCCCCCACCTTCTTTCAAAAAAAAGTTCTTTGTTATAAAGAATGACTATCTGGGAGGGGAAGGGGAAAATACAAGGAACAGTTTAAGCAATGTAAATAAAAAAGATAAAAATAAAAGTGTATTTTAAAATGTTACAAATTATTGGGAGGAAATGGACCATTCCTTAATATGATCATTTGTATCATCTTAAGGTTTATACATAACGGAGAAATAGTAGAGGCTTTCCAATAATCAGACAGTTAGATGGCACAGTAGATAGGGACATGGACCAGGAATCAGGAAACGTGAGATGAAATCTGCCTTAGACACTACCTGTTTGATCCTGGGCAAACCGTTTTGTCTGCCTCAGTCCCCTTATTTGTAAAAGAGAGATAAGAGCACCTGCCTCCCAAGTTTGTTGTTCAGATGAAATAATATTGGTAAACTATTTTGCAACTTTAAAGCCATATAGAAATGCTAGCTAATATCATCGTTATTCTTATCAAATGTAAAGCAAAGACTAGTATGCTTCTTATTACCTCTCTTGTTCAATATAATTCTAGAAATGCTAGCTATACCTGTAAAGCAAGAAAAAGAAATTGTGGTATAATGATTTATTGTTTACATAATAATGTGAACAGCAGGCACAGGGACCTTGTTAGCCTGTGTTACAAGGCAATATATATACAGATAAACTCCACGATCTGGAAAAACCCCAGTGCATTCTGATTTTTACATTTGTGGAGAGTAGGAATATTGCCAGGACTGAGCACTCATTCCCCCAACTTCCTTTCTCCAAGAAGGGTGTTAAACTAGAATTGTATCTATTTAGTACAGATTTGGGTATTTGCACTCCAGGCATAGAATTTGGGTTAACAGTAACAGCTACTCTCCCTGGTCATTCTAAAATCCCACCCCAAACTGTGAGAGGTAACAGTGTATTCTCAACCAATTTGGATTCCCTTCACTAAATGCTTTTTTCATATAACATAGTCACAGATAGCTAGAAAATGCATTTATCCAAGCAAGCCCTAAGACCAAAATCAAGGAAGTTAAACTGTGTAGATAACTGAGTATAGAAGAATCACTGATCTCTTCAAGTCAACAGCAAGATAAAATCTCAGCTCAACCAAGGAAGAGAATGATCCCACCAGAAAAATCTAGTCTTAGCATTCCCTGGAGGTGCAAGTCCTGGGAATCACAGGACATGTTTGAACGGCTACTTCCCTGACATGTTGGGGGGCAACTTTCCCCATATTTTTTAACTTTTAGAGACTCCCATTAGCTATTCCATGCCTTCTTCTCAAACTCCCCTTTTCTGCAGTCACTTCAAAATCTATTTCCTCATGTATTCTATAAGCAGTGTCATGGGCTTAAAGGTTTCTCAGTCAGTCAAGATTCACATCTCATTCTGAGTTGGCTGCACACAATATTACCAGCTATTTATCCTTCAGAGGACCACCAAAACTTCCAGGGGCAGGGTAGAGGTACAGAAGAAATAAGCATAGGCAAAGAGGAAACAAAATTATTACTTTTTACAAATGATATGATGGTCTATCTAAGTTACCCTAGAAAGCAAACTACAAATTAGTTAAAACGATAATTTCAGCAAAATAGCAGGATTTAAAATAAATCCACACAAATTCTCTCTTCTCTATCTATTGCCAATAAAACCTAGAAGGAAGAGATAGAGAAATTTACTCAAAACAACAAAACATGTAAAATATTTGAGAGTTCACCTATTAAGACATATAGGAATTATATGACTGCAACTACAAAACACTCTTTACAGAAATATAGTCAGGCCTAAATAATTGGAGAGATATTAATTTAGGCTCATGGTTGAGCCCAGAAAAATAAAAATAAAAATGACAGTACTAAATTGACTTTTTCAGTGCCACATCAAACAAACTACCAAAAATTGCCTTCTAGACCTAAAAATATAGCAAAATTCATCTAAAAAAATAAAAGATTTAGAATTCCAAGGGAAATAATGAAAAAAAAGTGAGAAGGAAGGTGATAATGCATCTAGTAGTACCAAATCTGAAAATAGACTACAAAACACCAATCAAAGCTATTTGGTAACAGCTAAAAAAAATTGGAAAAGTTCACCAGTAGAACAGAAAAGAAACACAAGATCCAGAAGCAAATAAACATAGTAGCTTAGTATTTTGCAAATCCTAATACCCTAACTTACTATTTGACAACAACTATTGGGAAAATTGGAAAGCAATATTACAGAAGTTAAGTATAACCAACTTCTCACAAAATGTAGAGTGATAAGCTAGACATATGACTTATGATAAATAAAAGTCTTCATGATCAAATTAGAGGAGCAAAAAGGGTATACATGTTACAAGTGTTAAGAGGATAAAATTTCTTAACCAAACAAGGAATTGAAAGAATAACAGGAGATAAAATGGACAGTTCTGATTTCATAGAAAAAAGAAAAGCTTCTACACAAACCAAATCAATGAAGCAAAAATTAAAAGGGAAGCCATTGATTGGGTAGGGGGGAGTTATTTATAGTAAGATTATATAATAAAAATTTGATATCCAAGATATGTAGGAAATGGATTGAAGTAAATAAGAATGAGAACCATTTCCCAGTAACAAATGATCAAAGAAATGTGAACAGGAAATTCCCAAAGGAAGAAATCCAAGCAATCAGTAAACGTATCAACAAGTGCTACAAATCACTAATAGAAAAATGCAAATTAAAATAACTTCAAGGTCCTACGTCATGCTTACCAGATTGGCAATGATGAAAAAAAATTAAAATGTTAGAATGTGAGAAGACAGGTATAGTAATGCACTGTTGGTGGATCCATGAACTGGTTCAGTCATTCTGGAAAGTATTTTGGAACTATACCCCTAGTTTAGTGACAAATAGTCACTAAACTATTTATACCCTTTGACCCAGAAAAGTCACTTGTCTGGATCTAAAAAAAAATTGGGAAAACAGTGAAAAAAATATTCATAGAAGCTATGATAGGTTAGTGGTAGCTATGCCCCCCACCCAAAAAAAAGGAAATGAAAGGAAAAGAGGATTAAAATGTACAGAAAAGAATAAAAGAAGGTTCAGAGGAAAATAAGGAAGTTCAGCTTGGAACTAACAGTGAATTTATTACATATTTTAAATAAATCATCAGCAATTAATGGAGTTTCATATATATTCTTTTTCTTTCCTTTGTATGTTAAAATGCTCATGTTCGATGTTTGTCAAAACCAAAAGAAGAAAAAAAAATTTTAAAGAAAGATGAGCTGCATTTTGAACATGTTGAGGTTAAAGGCATATGGGATATCCATTTGGAAATGTCCAACAGGCAGTTGCTATGTGACTTTGGAACATAAGAGAGCAACTGAGAGTGGATAGTGTATCATCACATTTGATCATTGAACCAATGAAAGCTAATGAGAGGGTCAATAGGGTGTACAAAGAAAAGAACATTTGGGGGAAGTACCTCCTTCATCTTATAATTCACGATAATGGAGGTGAATTAACCCAGGAATACTCTAATTCAGAGGTTCTTAACCTGGGGTCCATGGATTTTTTTTAATGTTTTGATAACTATATTTCAATATAATTGGCTTCCTTCCTTGGTAATCCATATGTCTTATTTTAAACATTTAAAATATTCTATGAAAGGGTTTTAGGGGCTTCACTAAATTGCCAAAGGGACCCACAACATTAAAAAAAAGGTTAAGAATAACTGCTGTACTGTGTGCTTTATATTTTGAGAGTGTAGATTTCAAAGGGGTCCAGAAAGGCATAGTTATGATCCAGTGACATGGCAGCCGTGGAAAAGCTCATTTAGAATACATATTTATTTGTGAAACACAACAGAGGAGGGGGCGGAGCCAAGATGGCGGAGTAGAAACAGAATTTGCAAGGTTCTCTCCCACCAGACCACTTCCAAACCACGTAAAAGGGGACTCTGAACAACTTCTGGAGCCCCAACACCCACAGAACAACACAGAGAAGCTAACCTCCCGCTGAGGACAGCCCAGCAGCCCTGCAGGGAGGGCCAGTGCAGTGCTCTGGGAGCCAACAGCCCAGGGCATGGAGAGCCGAGACCAGAGCCATGGTTTTAGTCCCAGGGTGGCCAGGCCAGCAGCTGGCTGGAGGGACCTCAGAACACCAGCAGCTGTGGCGATTCCAGAATTATCAACACAGACATGCCTAGGACAAAGTAAGAGGTTAGTGCCCTATGGACTTTGGGACCAGTATTTGGGAAACGCGTCAGCTGCCTCCTCTGGGGGCTAGAAGCTGCTGAGCTGAGCACACTCGCCATTGTGCAGCTTCAGTGGCAGCATCAGCTCCTGGCCTGCGAACTCTAGGGAGATCCAGCAATCAGTCTTGGAGGTTAATTGCTCTTGCTTTAACCTGCTTGGATCTGGATTGTGATCTGGGGGGAGGTCTGGGGTGGGTATCCAACTTGCCAGAACCGGAAGTTGTGAAGACCCCAATGTTTGGGATATAGCTCCCCTGTCTGGTGGCAGAGTCCTACTGTGGCAACAAGCCCAAAAGTCAAGTAATTAAGTGGCAACATGCCTAGGCAAAGGAAACAAAAAAAAATGCAACACTAGACTCCTATTTCGGGGGCAAAGAGGATCGAAGCATGAAACAGGAGGAGGACTGTGAGGTCAGAAATCCTGCTCCAAAAGCCCCAAAGGAAAATATGAGTGGGTTACAGGCCACAGAGGACCTTAAGAAGCAGATAAGAGAAGTGGGGGTAAAATTGGGAAGAGAAATGAGAAGGATGCAGGAAAAGTATGAAATAAGAGTCAACAGCCTGACTGAGGAAAATAACACCTTAAAAAATAGATTAACTCGAATGGCAAAGGAGGCCCAAAAGGGCAATGAGGAGAAGAATGCCTTAAAAAGTCGAATTTGCCAGATGGAAAAAGAATCTCAAAAGCTCAATGAGGATATTCATTCCCTCAGAGTTAGACTGGAGCAAATGGAAGCTAGTGACTTTATGAGAAATCAAGATGCTTTTAAACAGATCCAAACAAATGAAAGAATAGAAGGCAGTGTGAAATATCTCATGAGAAAAACCACTGACCTGGAAAATAGATCCAGGAGAGATAATTTAAAAATTATTGGACTACCTGAAAGCCATGATCAAAGAAAGAACCTAGAAATCATCCTTCAAGAAATTCTCAAGGAAAATTGCCCTGATGTGTTAGACCCAGAGGGGGAAATAGAGGTTGAAAGAATCCACAGATCACCTCCTGAAAAAGATCCCAAAAAGAAAACTCCCAGGAATATTATAGCCAGGTTCCAGAATTCCCAGATCAAGGAGAAAATACTACAAGCAGCCAGGAAGAAACAATTTCAATATTGTGGAAACACAATCAGAATGGCACAGGACCTGGCAGCTTCTACACAGAGGGATTGAAGGGCATGGAATATGATATTCCAGAAGGCAAAAGAGCTGAGACTGAACCCAAGGGTCACCTACCCAGCAAAACTGAGTATTTTGTTTCAGGGGAAAATATGGTCATTCAGTGGAATAGAGGACTTTCAAGCATTCTTGAGGAAAAAACCAGAGTTGAATAGAAAATTTTACATCCAGACACAAGAAGCAAGAGATGCCTGAGAAGGTAATCAGGGAAAAGAAATCAAAAGGAACTTATCAAAGCTGAACTATTTACATTCCTACATGGAAAAACAATAACAGTGACTGATGAAACCTTTCTCAGTATGAAAATAATGGAAGAAGGGTATATGGGCATATGAATACATATGTGAATGTGTGTATATATGTTTACAGTTATACATGAATAGAGGACACAGGTTGAATTTGGTGGGAAGGGATGATACTTAAGGGGTGAAATTATGAGGTGAAAGAGGAAAGTGGCAAGAGGAGATGGGGAGAGACAGGGTAGGGTAAACTATCTCATGTAGAAGAAGCAAGGGGAAGTGGCTGCAGGGGAGGGGAAGAATAGGAAGGCAAAAAGGCAAAACCATATTCTCATTGAATCTGGCTCAGGGAGAGAATGACATACATACTAAATGGGATATTTCACCCTGCTGGAGAGTTAGGGGTAAGGGGGATGAGAGGGGGGGATGGAGGGGAGAGCATTCTGGAGGGAGGGGAGGTTGGAAGTACCCACTATTGAAGAGGGACAGGATCAAAGTAGGGAATGGACCAGGTGGGGGGTGGGATGGGTAGGAGGGAATTATAAGCAGTCTTTTACAATATATCTATTATGGTAATGTTTTGCATAGCTAGACATGTACAACACATACTGAATTGCTTATCTTCCCAGAGGGAATGGGTGACAAGGGAGGAAGGGAATGGATCTGAAATTCGAGGCTTTAAAATTAAATGTTTCAAATATATATAAATACTATTATTAATACTATTCTGCATGTAATTGGGAGATAAGATGTTCAGGCATTGGGGCACAGAGGCTCACCTCGCCCTAATGGTAAAGTTGAAGGGGGTATGGGAGAAGATATGGGAGAGAGCAGATTGGATGAGGGGATATCTTGTGGGACTGCTATTCTGGAGTGGTAGGTAGGGGAAAAATTGTAACTCAAAATCTGGCGGAAATGAATGATGTAAACCAGAAATCAATAAAGCATTTGTTTAAAAAAAAAAAAAGAAACACAACAGAGGAAATGGCAGGATGTTATTGATGGTTTTGCCCCCAAAATGTGCAAAGTATTGGACATGAAAACATTTATAGTACACGTAGTATGAGAACCAAATGAACTGGATCACTGGAAGAGTGTCCATAGACAAAACTATCAGGAAGACCACAAATAAATGAGAGTAGTACAGAATTGTCAACTTTTCAGTCATTCATCCACATCATTCATCAGAATGAAACCACCATCTTGAACCCCTTTTGGACTTTCCAAGAAAATTGAAATGACACCTAAAGTAGTTCAGAAGTGTGATTAGACTAGGAAAAATGCATGGAGAAGAAATTTGTGTCATCTCTAGCACAGTCTTGAAAGAATTGAGGGACCATCTTACAAGGTAGCACAAGTAAGGGATAATATCAAAAGAGATTAACCCCACAATTGAGAGAACATCAATAAGTAGTGACCTAATTGCCTACTCAGTCATCTTTTTAAAATCTTTATAAAGATCGGTGTACATACATATCAATGTTATGATTGTTGAAATTATGAGAAAAAAAGAGGCAGGCCTCTGTAAATGACTTTTCCATTGCATACCACCATTTTACAGCTCCACAATTGAGATCCATGTCTGTTCCATCCTTGTAACTGACTGTAATTAATTGGTGGGTTCCTGATGGGGTCGGCCATATGTTGAGACTCCCTGCTCATTCTCTGCTCTGCTGTACTTTAGCTTCCTTTCCCTATATAGGTGTCCCGTATTAGTTTCCAGCTCCCTTTTATGTTTTATCTTCCCCCATTAAAATGTAAGCTCCTTAGGGAAGGAATCATATTGGCTCCTTCCTTTTTTCCTTCTTGCTTTTCTCCCCAGAACTTAGCACAGAGCTTGCCACACAGTAAGTGCTTAATAAATGCTTTATCTCAAAATTAATTGGCCTGAGAATCCATAATGGAAAAATCTCAATAGACTAAAAATGTTTATTGTTCAGAGTGCTAATTCATTTAGATGGCCGGTATATTATCTGGGACAGGCCCTGAAGATGAACAGTGTAGTTGGGCACAGAAGGGGGAGAGGGAAGAGGAAAAAGGAAAAAGGGAGGGATGGAAGGAGGGAGAGAAAGAGAAAGGGGGGGGGGAGGGAGGGAGAACACAAGCAGGCTGGAAAAATGCATAGTGTTTACATTAATTACAAGTTTCTCCCCAGAACAAAAAAAATCGTCTTTTTAATTTAAGTGTTGTTTAAGTGTTGTTCCAGGCATGCTTTTTTTTTTTGTTTCCAGATCTTAGAATACAGTCCCCAAAGATTCAATGTTGTGAGAAATTGAAATAACTATGAAATTAAAACTCCATGGTGCGCATAAGTGGACTGTAGTATATTTCAAAAAATTCACTACACATAAGAAGTGGTTTTCTAAAAAAAAAAAAAGATATAATTGATGAAATGTATACTCAGAGAGAGAGAGAGAGAGATGAGCTGCTTTGTAACAGATGCATCCATGAAACACTAAAATAAAAAGGTTTCCTTACCCCACCCCCAACCCCAGAAGACTGAATAGATACTCTATAGAACTTCTCCCTCTGTGCAGAAGAACATGGACAAGAATTACACAGAGTAAGTGTGGTTGGGAGCAATCTGTAGCACTTAAGGGGGAAGAGCGTGTTTCTATTAATGAAGTCACAAATTTATTGAAGTTAGCTTAGAATCTCAAAGAGAAGATAAGAGAATTAACATAAAACTAAGATTAACATAAAGTTTACAAGCATAGTCCTATAAGAACAATGTCAGTAATGTGGAAATACATTTTACATTATCACACACCTATAAGCTATATCAGAGTTTCCTTGCTGTCTTGGGAAGTGAGAAAGGAAAGAAAGAAGGGAGAAAATTTTGAAACTCAAAATCTTACAAGAATGAATGTGGAAGACTATCTTTACATATAATTGGAAAAAATAAAATATTATTAAGTAAAAAAAAAAAGAAGACTGTCAGGAGTATTAATACTTCAAAGACATGTGAAAGTAAGAAGGCCGAACTAACTCAACTTATTTCACTTTCGGTTTCTCATAGAAGACAACTGATGTCTGAACTGCTAAGGATAGACTAAAATTGTTGAGCATGGAGAGTAGCTCTTTGAATTTGATAAGCTGTGTATTCTGGTATGAGCTATTGTTTTTCACCTTGTTATATCCCCACATGTAGGGACATGGAGAGCTGCCCCTGAATATCCTTGCTGAGTATTATTTGTATATAGTCTTACTGGATTTTCATATTTAGTAAAAGTTTTTTTAAGTTATTATTTGTTTTATTGATTGTCTCTTCAGATCCTGAACTTGCTTTTGGGGCCATGATGCACATGGCCTAAGACAACAGTTTTATTTGCTTTCATTCTTTTGCAAAATAGGATCCAAATGAAGATACTGAGTGGAATGATATATTAAGAGATTTTGGAATTCTTCCTCCAAAAGAAGAAAAGAAGGATGAGACTGAAGAAATGGTTTTACGTTTACAGAAAGAAGCAACAGGTAATAATCTTTAAAGTAACAATACCACTGTAATGGATCACAGGAATCTAGAGATTATTTAGTTCAATCTCCTTTTTTTTTGTCTCCGGGGAAACAGACCCACAGAGAGGTACAATTACTTATTCAGGGTTACACAACGAGTTAGGGACAGAACAAGGATCAGAGTCTTTGAACTTCTAGTACAGTGTTCTTTCTTCATCATCACCTTAATTCTTCATTTGATAATTCCAGGAGACACTGTTTCTATT